>SNQJ01S0010267.1:78457-102875 GCA_010110895.2 Picea sitchensis
CCAACATCGACCAAACATAATGACACCATCATGGTAGTGGTGGATAAATTGAGCAAGTCTGCCCATTTTATCTCCGTCAAATCGACTTGCAAGGCAATAGATATCGCCGACATATTCATGAAGGAGATATTCAGACTACATGGTATGCCTAAAGAGATCGTGTCTGACAGAGACACGAAATTTACTTCCAAATTTTGGAAATCCTTGATGGCTGGTCTAGAGACCAAATTACTGTTTAGCACTGCCTATCATCCTCAAACCGATGGATAGATAGAAAGAGTGAACCAAATATTGGAAGACATGCTAAGAATGCATGTAATGCATCAACCCAAGAAGTGGGAAGATTTCCTGCCACTGATGGAATTCACCTACAACAATGGCTACCAAGAATCCCTGAAGATGAGCCCTTTCGAAGTCCTCTATGGTAGACCGTGCAATACTCCAGTTAGTTGGAGTAATCCCATGAACATAGTTACTATTGGACCTGACATGTTGAAATAAATGGAACAACAAGTGACTCAGATAAAACAAAATCTAAAGGTTGCTCAGAATAGACAGAAGAGTTATGCCGACCGAAAGAGAACTTCGAGAGAATTCAAGACGGGAGACCACGTATATCTCAGAGTTAGGCCCAGGAAGAGTTCCCTGAGGATGGGATCTTGTGCCAAGTTGGCACCTCAATATTATGGACCCTTTGAAGTTATATATAGAACGAGACCTGTAGCCTATAGGCTAGCACTTCCTCCCACAGTAAAAGCACATAATGTTTTCCATGTTTCATTATTGAAGAAATATGTACATGATTCTAATCATATAATTGACTGGTTTGTGATGCAGGTGGAGCCGGAGGGAGAATTCCTACCAGAACCTCAATGCATACTAGACAGAAAAGAAACCCCACTCAGGAACCGAACCATTTCACAGGTCAAGGTGCAGTGGAAACATTTTGGCCCAGATGAGGCTACATGGGAAATGGAAGATGCCATGAAACAAGCATACCCGATTTTGTTTACTTCTAAACATACACATCATATTGATAGATAGAACATCGAGGATGATGTTCCTTTAAGGGGGAAGGAATTGTAACACACTGTTTCCCCCAATCTGTAAAAATAACTAAGCTGGCCAAGAACTATGGCAAACTTAAAGATGTGAATGTTTGATTTGACGGACCTTTGCATAAAAGGTCGATGAATGTAAATTATATAATGAATATGTGTTGCATGACTGTTGAGAGGGGGATGTGCTAAAAGAGACCACGATGGCTAATGAGAGGTGGTGGAAGGGACCTGGAATGGTTGCGTTAAATTCCACCGAGCCAGTACTGTACTGGTTTATACTTGCTCACAAACCAAAGCAGCTCTCTAATCCTGGAATGGATTTCTCGTCAGATTGGTAGGTGGGGAGGCTCCTCAAGAGTTAATGAGGGGATGGGGGTGAACCGACCATCCATAAAATCCCTCATACCTAACCACGGACTGTGGAATTCGCGCCACATGCAAACTTGCAGACATAAATTGGCAAGAGAGGAAATGTGGTAAAGAGAGAGAGTAGTGTGCATGATAGGGATTGTGAAAGAGACTGGAGAAACCGTGGAAACGCAGGGAGTTCTGAATTCTAGGAGAAGGAGAGTAACCTTCATCTTGGATTATTTTCTTGCATCAGGAGAATGAGAGTAACCTTTGTCCTTGATTTTTGAGCTGTACATAGAAGACTGAACCTCAAAGCATTGTGGTCTAGCTCGGGGGTGGCTAGTGGTAAATCCATTTGGAGTCACTGAGCATACGGATGGGTGGTAACAAGCACCCCTGTCAGCAGTTGCATCATGCCTGGTGGATCTGATAAGTGTTTTATACCTTGTATTTCGAACTGAATATCATGAATGCATGCTTGTGTTTATATGCCCATAATAATTTTTGGTGTAGAATGATTGCCTGGTGTTTTAAACTGGAAATAATGGATGCATGTGTATGCTTATATGTCATCGTTAGTTTCTGTACAAATGGTTAAGTCTGGAGTCGGAAGGGTATCTCTCTAAGGTCTCGGAGTCGTGGGATTTTGAAGCCCTGAGAAGTTGAATTTTGTGATTCAATCTCAGAAGGGATAGTGAACCCAATTATAGAAAGAGGGAATGCCCTATCATTTGGTAGACGAATGGTCAGAATCCTTTCGGGAATACCCCAGATATGTCGAGACCGATGGATCTAGAGGAGGAGCGTAGGTGTTAACACCTTGACCCTTTCAGCCTTCGCTTGTAGCGATGGGATCCCAGACCATAGATCCCAAGATCTGACGGAGCCCTATTGACCGTCGATCTTAGCCTTTGTATAGGCAGGAGAGTAGCATTTCATTGACTCGTGACTTGGAGTGGTCAAGGGTAGGGTTTTATGAACTCACGATTTGCGAGATCGCGACGTAATCGTGACCGTTGGATCCATGGCATGGGAGAACCGTTGGATCAGAACCTTCATGGGTATTGCCTATCGAGGGTTCGAAACTTGAGAGAGTTTCTTTTCGATTGTAGGAGTCACGAAGTTTCGAGCACCGAGGGTTCATGTAAACATGTGACCCATCCATAAGTGGGGACTACGTGGTTGACAGGTTGCGTAACGACAAGCGCCCAGGGAAAGGTGGGAACGGGTGACGGGTGATGGACACATGTCGCGTGGGAAGGAGTCAACCCATTTTTGAGTTATCGAATCTCGGGAACTCACGAAGGAGGAGCATGAGGGCTCAACACTCCAACTCGCAAAGTCGCGAGAAGCGAGTAGTGCTAGTATTTAGCCTAGGAAGCAGGTAATCGGTGGTGGACACATGTCACATTGGGAAAGGGTCAACCCACTGTTGACTTATCATGGCTCGGGGTTTCACAGGATGAAGAAGTTGCACCTTGATCACTAAGGCCGCGAAATGCCAAGAGCCGAGGTCTCATGGGACGGGCAGCAACGACATGGATTGTGAGCAGAGTATAGCAGGGTTGACAAGTGGCGTGTGTGTGTTGTTTTGGCAGAGTCCACGCAACATTGACCTATCGCGTCTCAGAGATTCGCGAAGGAGGAGCATGAGAGATCAACACCTCAATTGGAGAGGTTGCGAGTGGTGCTAGTGTTTTTCCTAGCCTATGGTTACATGTAGCAGGCGCTAGTGGAGAGGGAGCCATACCTGTATAGCATCTCGGGTAACAGTGTTTGGAGAAAGGGGAGTCGAGAGTCTTGATTCTCGACTCAGGAGTTCCGAAAGGCGCTTGCACTAAGGCTAGCTTGTGGTCGTTTGGAGGAGGATAAGGGAAGAGAGGGTCTGTGCTAGGCCCCACAGAATTCTCGAGGATTCTATTCCTTGAAGAAAAAGACAAAAAATCTAAGTCATTGTAGTGGGTGTGTGACAAGTTTGATATAGCAGCCACTCCTTAGTCGCAGAAAGCAAGCCCTTTATCATCCACTAGTGCTGCTAAAGAAGGTACCAACAAGAAGAGAAAGGGTAGATTTCATGTTCAAGATTCAGAGGTCATCAAGGAGGTCATAGGAACTGTGGAGGAAGCTTGTCATTCCCCATAGAGAGAGTTTTCACCCCCTCCTCCACCAGAGTTAGAAGAAGTTCCTTCTACTACTAAAACTACAACAAAGAATGGGAAGAAGCTACACTTCTCCTCATCTCCTCCAGCAATCAGTACCAAGGCCAGGAAACCTTTCACAATATCATCAACTCCTAAAGAGGTTGTTGAATAACAATCCCTACCAAAATCCTCTATCCTACAAAAGAAGAAATGTAAAGGCATTGTAAATACTATGTAGAAGAAAGAAGAAACCCCTGTGCAGAAGAAGAAAGATAAAATCAAAGGTATAAAAAAGCCCGATGAGATAGACAAGGAAATTCCTATGCAGCAAGAAGAGGAGACCATGAAAAATCCTGTTGAAACTGTTCATGTCACTACTCCACCTAACAACCAGACATTCAAAATATTAATCAGGAAACTTAGGGATGCTAGGAAGGAGGTGGCTCAGTTGAAAGAAAAACCCATGCCTGACAGGGTTAAGATGAAATAACTCATGGATGGCTATAGCCACACCCTTGACCTAGAAAGGTTTGTAGAAAGAAAGGCCTAGCCTCTCCATAGGAAACTCAAAAACCTTTATAGGAAGAACAAAGACTTTAAGTCTCAGAACAAAAAGCTCAAAGAGGATTTCCAAAACATTTTCAAGATGAAGTGGCTCAAAGGAACTTGCAGGTATTGGTTGAAGCTTCTATTGAAAAGGATACACTAGCATCCAAGGAGAGCATAGATCCATTGAAGAAGCGTGTCACTTCTAAAAGGAAGAAGCATGTTGTTCCAAAGGATGATCCTCCTTCTCCAAGAAAGAGTGTCAGGTTAAGTGTCAGGTTAATGAAGTAGTTGGTGAAAGGTGAGATCTATTTTTGAATATGGTCCCTTTTTGTGAGGATAAAATGTTGTTAAAACACTACCTCTGCCACCTATACAGGCTTCTAAGTGCTTACTGTTCATATTTTTGGGATTTTTATGAAGAATTAACTCCTTCTATAGTAATAGTGCAGACATTTCGTAGCGCTATGGTGCTAAAAAATAGTCTATTTTTGATGTTCCACCGGTTTGCTACCTACAATGCTGCTGAATCGCCTAAAGTTAATGGTGCTGCTACTACCTGAGGTTGCTACCCATTCTGCACATGTACAAGTCAAGGTGTTGCGTATTTTGACGGCGCTACCTAAAGTTTGACAGAACACATAGGCGGGCGCTACCTAAATTTGCTACCAAATTTCTAGCAGAGATGAAGTTTGCATAGAGACACACCAGAGTGGCGCTACCGAAATTCTTTACCTAAATTTTCGTAGAGACTGAAGTTTGCACAGAGGATACGAAGGTTTGGCGCTGCCTATTTTGTTACTTGTCTAGTTTTGAGGTTGCGCTACAGAGTTTTATGAAATTTGGTGAAGACACTACAAAGTGCGTTACTCAGTTTTCTACCCAAAGATGCTACCAATAGATACCAGGAATCCAGGAGGGTCGAGCTAACAAATTTTTGGATAGATGATGATGAAGAGAATTGCAGAAACAACAGCTAGAAACATGATGACAACCACATGCCCCTGAAGGACACATGGAAAATAAGGAGTTGCGCACCAAAGGGAAATCAATTGGTTCAAAGATTGTTTGGATTAGTCACCAACACTTTCCCATTTTATAGCATAGATTGTTAGTTAAGTTGTTAGATGGAATAAATTCTTAGAGATTTTCATGGGAAGGAGGCCAGATCGCACCTCCAACTGTTGCCTCCCTTTTTGTTATTAATATATTGATGAAATGCTTCAGTAGGTTCGAATGGTTGAGTAAGGCTCCCTTATACTGTAATATTTTGATGAAGTTATTGTGAACTGGTGATGTAATTGATTTGAGACATCTTGGTTAATAGAAATTAGTTTCTCTTTCCAACTTATTTTCTTCTGATGCTAAAGTGTTCATGCTTTGAATGATTCAGATGATGAATAGTTGTGGTGATATTATGATGTATGTTTGATTATTATATTATCAAGATGTTTCTTTAGTGTCCTTAAGTTTTGAACTCAAGAAAATCTTGTGTTAAGAGTCTTTCTTCCTTAGGTTGTTTGCAGACTTGATGTTTATAGCAACCCCTACATTCCTCTCATTGAAGTCTTCCCTCTATTCATACATACTCCCACTTACTGATTGAAGTTATCCAAGACCTTGATTTCTCATGCATGCTAGCCCTGATTTCTGAGTTGGAACATTATCATCTTGAGTCTTATCCATTTGACCCCTCGAAACTCTTTTACATTCACATATAACCTGATGGGTACTGGGCATGTCTTCCATGCAATCTGAAGGTGATTCCTAGTGCTAACAGGGTCAAGGAGTTGTTGACAACAACAACGATACTAAAGGTCCCTGACATGGATGAGGACTTCTTGGTATGCACTGACACATCCAAGGAAGGATTAGGTGGAGTCTTGATGCAAGATGGTTGAGTGATCGCTTACATATCGAGAAAGTTAAGAAGGCATGAGGAGAACTTTGTGACACACGATTTGGAGTTGTTAGCCATTGTGTATTCCTTGAGAGTGTGGAGACACTACCTAATTGGATGGAAGTTCGAACTAAAAAAGGACCACTATGGTTTACAACACATCTTTACGCAAAGAGACTTGAACGTGCGACAAAGGCGTTGGTCGAAATTGCTTAGCGAGTACGATTTTGAGATTACCTACATAAAAGGAATAGTGAGTAGAGTGGCTGATGTGTTGAGTCAGAGACCACACATATTTTTGATAATGCCTCTTCATATGAATATATGTGAAAATATTCTAACTTTATGGTGCGACGATGATTGGTATAAAGAGGTTAAGGATTTTATCGGACAAAACACCATGATGGTACCAAAATTTGAGGGATCTACTGTGGACAACGATGAATTATAGATATTTAATAATTGGATTTACGTACCACCCAAAGATGAGTTGAGGAGTTTGATCTTAAACAAAGCTCATATAGTAGTGTACATGGCTCATCCAAGAGTCACGAAGATGAGGGCATACCTTAAATCCTTATTCTTCTGGAAAGGAATGAAGGAAGACATAGTCAACTACGTGGCAAGATGTCTAGAAAGTCAACAAGTGAAGGCTGAACATAGACATCCGACAGGATTAATACAACCATACACTATTCCATAATCAAAATGGGAGGTCATTTCGATGGATTTCATTGTTGGATTTCTCCTGACGACAAGGAGACACGACTCTATTTTTTTAGTAGTCGACACTATGACGAAGAGTGCTCATTTTATTCCTGTGCGTATGACATATCAGGCACTTGACATAGCTAGATTTTTCATCAATGAGATTGTGAGGCTACATGGAGTTCCTAAGAGGATCATATTCGATCAAGGATCGATGTTTATAGGATGATTTTGGACTAGTTTGCAAGAGGCCTTGGGAACCCAACTTAACTTTAGTACCACGTATCACCCAGAGACAGGAGGGAAGACCCAACAAACGAACCAAATCTTGGAGGATATGTTGCATATGTACGTGATGGAACACAAAAAACATCGAGAGGATTTCTTGCCACTGGTATAGTTTTCATACAACAACAATTATCAAAGAACCATTAATATGCCTCCATTCGAGTTTCTTTACGGGCGAACGTGTCAGACACCTTTGAGTTTGGATCAAATTGAGGATAGGGTCTTGGTAGGACCAGAAGTGATCCAATAAATGGAAGAGAAAATGAAAACAATAAAACAAAGGATAAACGAAGCGCATGATCGACATAAGAGTTGTTTCGATGCGCATCGTTTCAACCGTAGTTATGAGGTTGGTGATTGATTCTTCTTGCGGGTGAAACTGCACAAGAGTTTGATCAAGTTTGGAAAGGGTGCTAAATTCTCTCCTAGGTTTGTGGGACCTTTCGAGGTTATGGAAAGGAAGGCGCCCATGGCCTATCAACGAGAATTTCCTGATTCTTTGAGGTGTATGCACAATGTTTTTCACGTATTTGTTTTGAGACATTATGTTAGTGATCCTACACATGTGATTGACATGAGTTCCTTGCAGGTATCGGACGAGGGTGCGCTCACAGCGAAGCCAATCCACATTCTGAACCATCGCATTCGAAAACTATGACGTCGAATAGTCTATCAGGTCAAGGTCCAGTGGGATAACTATAGTCCGCACTCGACAACCTGGGAGGACGCATATGATATGCGTCAACAATTTCCATTTTTGTTTGATAGCTAGATGAAGTTTAAAACAAGAGGGGGTGTATGTAACATCTCGCTCTTGCACACAACTGATAGGACTTATTCTTTGAGGACACTTGCCTACAAGTGATCCTGTTCATTATATGTTTGACTGTTTCTATTATGGATTATGATGATGTTGTGGATCTAATGATATGTTATTTTATTATATTTATATCGACAGGTGATATTGACTGGTGTTTCCTGAGTGTGCAGGACTTTCGATCGATTGAGGATGCTAATGGAATTGATGGACCTCCTTGGACTTTGGATCGAGTTAGGGGGTGGACTGTTATGGTTTGAGTGTTTTTGGTATTGCATATGTGACATATGACTAGTATATTATGATGTTGATTTTGATTGCTCACATGTTTCGTTGATGGATGCAGGCTGATGATAGCTTGCTAACCAGACTCACATTTGGAGTAAAGGGGTCACGCACGACAACCAAATATATTGAGGGAGAGGTGTGGTAGAATCCTTGCAACAACCTACTATTACTTCCACCGTGGCTCGTACTATAGGTTAACGATTAACTAGTTCGAGAGATCCATGATGTAGTGAGGGAAGACTATGACAGTCGCTCACGATGATTCTAAGGGGCACACAATAAGGTAGGGTCCTTATTCCTTAGAGGCCCTTAGTCTCCTACAAGGTCACCTGACGGAGTATTGATTCCAGGGGTTTGTGGTCTACCAAAATCAGTCAAAAGGTAAGTGGCACCCTTGGAGCACATAGTGCGTTTTGAAGGGCACGCCGCTTAATGAAACATGAATGTAGGGGAGTGGCACCCTTGGATCACATAGTGCATATTGAAGGGCACATTGTTATTTTTAACACTGGTAAGTTAATGAACCTAGTACCTAAAAAACTATGTCTCCTTAGGACATGGCCAACCTTAAAATGAATGTTGCATGAGTAATGATTAATAATTATAAATTTTCAATTAAAAACAATTCTTGTTGAGTCTAAAGAATTTAAAGCCTAGGTCTAGATAGGTCTTGAGAACTAAAATTTAATTAAGCAAGTAATAAAGGGGGGGGATGAATAAATTGGGGGTAAAAGTTAAATAAAAATTTAATGAAGGATTAAATTATTTAAAATATTAATTGTTGGCTAAGTACAAAACTTTCTAATTTAGAACTTAGACCCAAAAGGGGAAAATTAAATACAAAAGGAATGTGGAACATATTAGGGAATCTAGTTTAAATAAGTTTCTAATTTCGAACTCAACTAAGCTTTAAGAAAGGTGCCAGTCATTAAAAGGAATGTAAGGGAACAAAGGGACATCGAGGAGCGTTTTTAGGAACATTTTTAGGTGGGTGAGAGAAATAAGAAAATTAAATTAATTAATTAATTAAATTCTGGTGCAACTAAGGGATCGAGTGACAAGTGTATGGGGATATTTTTCCTAACAATAAATTTAATAAAAATAATTTAGTGTAGTTTTGGCAACAAGTCACGAAGAAAACTCTATAAAAGGAATGGTAGAGGAGGAGAAGGGATCACGTCTGGTATGCGTAAGGTTATGTTGCCAGATTTTATTCTTGACTAATTTTTTTTGTGGGAGTCGGGACACCCAACTCAAATAACAAGTGCTAGCTCAACCTTACGAGGCGAGCTGGGAGCTATTTTTTCTCTAGTGGTGTGCATGGCCCCTTTGTGTCTTGGGGGGCTCAGGGGGGGAAAGAGTACCCCTAGTGTTGGTTGGGAGGTACCGGTGAGGTCTCAATGGTTGGGAAGAGGGAGATGGATGGAGCGCGAGTGCGGGACAACATCATCGAAACTTTCTCCTTCGCTTAAGGTACACATGTGTGAATTTCGCAATAGTAAATAGTTTAAATTTTGGTATGTTAAATTACAGTTAGATGGATTGTGGTAATGATTTTCTGGATCTGTGGATGTAAATTTTGTGAGTTTGACTCTCTTTAAATTTGTTGCCTACCCTTGCCCAGTTAGATTGAGTCCACCCTTTGAATTCTCCTAAAAACCCCATTGATCTTTCTCCATGCCTTAGTTTTACACTATGCTTTATTTGTCTCTGCGTAATGTTTTTTTCTCTTTCTGGGCTAGGTGGTTAATTATGTCCTTATTCAGTTTTTTTTTCCTTGGCGCCTCTGGAGGGTTCCTCTTGCATTTATTTTCGAGCCTTGCTTCATTTCCAGTGAGGTGTTCTACTGGTTAGCATGATTTTTGTAGCCCTACGCCCCTTTTACCCTTGTGTATTCCTTTATATTCCTTCCATTGAGTCCTGGCATGGGTTCCTTCTAGCCAACCAATGTAATGGCCAACATGGGCAAGATGGGATAGGCCTAGCATTGGTGCTCCCATTCCACAGTCAAAAGGGGATCATTTACTGGAGTATTAATATGGATTTAGGAGCGGAACGAACTGATTAACAGATTGAATACAATCAGCACATATATAGGAATAATAACACAAATATTCAATGAACAATATCTTCTATTGAATAATGAAATAGGCTGAAACTGTAAAACTACAGAACTAAAACTTGCTCGAATGGTGGTAGCTATATCTAAGAAGAGATGTGGCTTCTATGCGAATCCATCTGAGCATAATCGATTACAATGAGGCTCCAGAGGGCCTTTACATATTACTCATGAATGCCAAAACCCTAGACATAAAAAAACCTAACCCTAGAAGGTGAAACGTTAAAATTCATGTGGGTCCTATGGGTAAGTTGGTGTAATTTGGTACCTCAACTTCCTAGGGTCGTAAAGTTTGCATACAACCTCTGTTTTAGGCCCGTGATAGCCCATTGGAAAGGTCTTTCAGAGAACTACACATTCCACCATTAAAATATGACTCTGTCTATAGTCTAATTGTGATGAGTCAAGAAGAAAATGTTTAGGGCCCCAAAACAGCCTTGGAAGTACAACAAGATGTGATGACATTAAAACATACAAAATAAGCTAGATGGATTAGGCGAGAGGCCACCCATATCCCCCTGGATAATGTGTGAGGCTTCAGACACCCCCAAAAGTGTAGAACTCACAATTATAAAGCAGTACAGAAAGACGTGTTGAATAAAAAATGGACACAAGGAGCCAGTTGGAATAGTTGGGTGGCCACCAATATGCACCTGGATCAATCCTCCCCCATAAGGAAGCAATGGTCCCCATTACGTTGAGTTCCTCCATCAGGTGAGGAAACTTTTGCTAGATTTGGCCCTAGGTGAGCCACTTGACTTGGTGTAGGAGTTGCTCTGCCTTGACAACCCAATAAAGATGGATCTGCTGCTCGTGAGTTCCCTTGATCTGTGTGTCCACTATTTGATCGGTGGATGCTTGTTCCATGCAATCAGGGTTGAGATCTGTTGGTGTCAGTTGTTCGACGATCTCAGAGGTGTCCAACAATGGTGGAAAATATGGTCGAAGGAGGTGCACATTGAATACTAGATACATACCAAGGAAGGGTGGAGTGTTGAGCTCAAAATAATTTCTACCCACAGCCTTGGTGATAGTGTAAGGCCCATAAAAAAGTGGGATAAGATTCCGATGGGGCCCGATGAGATGATCCTTCTACAAATGTAACCATAATTTGTCGTCGACCTAAAACTGGTGTGGTACCCTTTGTTTATCATGACATTGCTTGTACTTAGCATTGGATTTCTGTAAAATCTTTTGGACCTGTTGGCGGATGTGTTGAATCTGCTCAATGAATCTGGTTTCTTTGTCGACCATAGAATGATTAGGGGAAGAGTCTGTCTGTGTGGTGGAAAGAGGAAATGCAACATCAATGGGTCCCAAGGGTTGGAATCCCAGACCCACCTGAAATGGGCTATGGTCAGTGGAACTATGGAGAGCCCTATTGTAACTATGTTGGACATATGGGAGACTCTCGTCCCATGTATGGGGATGCTTAGAATTGTACATGCATATGATGTGCACAATCATCTGATTGACGACCTCAGTTTGGCCATCAGTTTGGGGGTGGAAAGAAGTGGATTTTGTGAGCTTGGTGTCCAACAAAGACCAGAGACTCGACCAAAAGGTGTTGAGGAACCTGTTGTCTTGGTCGAAGATGATGGTATGATGGCCAATCAGGGATGACTTGGATCTTAGCTGGATCAACATGTACCCCATACTCATCAACAATGTAGCCCAAGTATTGGACCCTGTTCATGCCAAAAGATCATTTTTCCAAGTTTGCATAAATCTTGTGCTATTGTAGAGTGCTCAAAACCTACTGAATATGCCGCATGTGATCCTCCCACGTTTTGATGAAGATGACGATGTCATCCAAATATACTACCACAAAGGAGTTGATGAAGGGTCTCAATACATTGTCCATCAACCGCATGAAACTGGCTGGTGCATTTTTTAAGCCAAAGGGCATGACTAGCCATTCGTAGAGACCTTCTTTAGACTTGAAGGTTGTCTTCTAAACATTAGTTGGTTCGATGGGAACCTGGTGGTAGCCAGACTTCAGGTCAATCTTATTGAAGAAATTTTCCCCCTTGAGTTGGTCAAGAAGGTCATCAATCCTAGGAATGGGGTCGCGGTTCCTGACTGTGATTTTGTTTAAGGCTTTGTAATCAATGCAGAGTCACCAAGTCCAGTCCTTCTTCTGCACTAGTACAATCGAGATTCCGCAAGAGGAGGAATTGGGTTTGATTTGCCCCTTTTGAAGAAGCTCTTGGATCTCATGCCTGATTTCATCATTCTCCATCAACGAGCGCTGATAGACTAGTGCATTAGGTATAGGTGCACCGAGGGTCAGATCAATTGGATTCTTGACTTGGAAGTGTGTCGGTACCCCTGTAGGTGAGACGAAGATGTCTCTGTATTTTTCCACGATCCTGTCCACTTGCTTCTTATGCAAAGAGAGGCGTTGTGTAGAGGCAACAGATGTGGCAGTGACATTCTTCTTACTGTGAGCACGGATTACAAAGAAGACGAACTTCTCGGTCTGTGAAATGACCTTACTACATTGCTTAGCAGAGATTAAAGAAATAGCAGTAGGTGGTGCTACCTATGGTATCCTGCACAATTGTCTACCCAAAGTAATAATAACACTATGGGGGCTAGACTCATAAACATCATGACACTTCCACGAATATGATTGTCTTAAAAGAACATAACAAAATTCAAGGGGAGAAATATCACGTAGTACCTCATCTTTGAAAGGCTTGATATCATAGGGAAGACAACACTGTTGGTTGACACAAAGTTCTCTTCCTTGACGAAGCGAGTCGATGGTGTAGGTTTGTGGGTGTGGTGTCATTGGTAGCTTCAACTGTTTGATGACCTATACTGAAATCATGTTCTTCTGATTACTGTTGTCGATAATGAAGTGAATCAGAGCCCCCTTGACCCACATCTGCGAGTGAAAGAGGAGTTTCTATTGCTCTGGTTCTTCTCGTTCGCTTGGCCGGACTTTGGTGGTAGAAACCGTGGCACTGGGTTCAACATCGATAATCTACTTCCCTCCTTTAGGATTTGATTCAGAATCAGAATCGACTTCTGAATCAGAAGCCTTTAGATTGGCCACGAGGGACTACTTGGAGCGACATTTGTTAGTGTTGTTCCAAGGAATTTTATGGTACTCACACCATTTTCTCGTGTCCTTCTTTGTCTTCTTGTTGCCCTTCTTGTGTTGCATCTTGGACGAATTGTCCCGAGGGAGGCCATCGCGATTTGTTCCCATGCTGTGTGGGTTGGGGTTTCCTTTTCCCTGCTTCTGCTGTTAGGGGTTTGTAGATCTAAACTCTCACCGTTTCTGTTTAAATTTCTGCTCGATCTTGACAACATATCTATAAGCTGTGCCCAATGAGCCGATGTCCACAAACTCCATTTATGTTTGAGTGTATCTATGAAAACAACCATGGTATTTGAGCACCAGATGACGCTCATAATATTTTATACCCAATTTGGTGTGGAGGGTATAGAAATTATTGGTGAAGTCTGGTATTGTCTGGTCCCTTTTTTGACGTAGGGTGGTCCATCTGGTGTACTGGTCCTCGTAGCTTCCAACATGGTAGTATTGTTATTTGATGGCGTCTCGGAAGGAATCCCATGTAGGGTCCACCACAAAAATTGCAGATTCCTCCATGGGCCTTTGCTCAGAGTAAGTGTCCCACTAGTATTTAACATGGGGAACGACCTTGAGGAGTGCAAAAGTGATTTTTTTCTGGTCGAAAAATTGTGGACCGAAAAATATCTTTCGAGCAGATTCAACCATTTATCTACGAAATCCACATCTATCAGTCCTTCAAATAATGGAATATAAAAAATTACATGTACCTTGAAGGGGGTTGCATGGCTGCCTGATGAAGATGCTTCTCCCGTGGGCAACCATCGAAGGATCTGCATGAAGTTGTCCATCATTTCGTTCATTTTTCACGTGAGGGTTTCCTCGAGCAACATTTTAATAGGATCTCCTGCTCCATAATATTTCTTTTCGTCTCCCATGGGTTGTTTTTGGGCTCGGCGCGACCGATCTGGTAATAGATCTATTGGTTCGAGTCCCAACTTCTTGTACCCAGACCTTGTTGGGGACATGCACGAAGAAAAATAAATGAAGAGCAGACCGATCTGATACCACTGATCCAGATTTAGGAGTGGAACGAACTGATTAACAGACTGAATACAATCAACACAGAGATAGGAAGAATAACACAAATATTCAGTAAACAATATCTTCTATTAAATAATGAAATAGGTTGAAACTGTAAAACTAGAGAACTAAAACTTGCTCGAATGGTTGTAGCTATCTGTAAGAAGAGATGTGGTTTCTACGCACATCCGTCTGAGCATAATCGATTACAATGAAGCTCCAGAGGGCCTTTACATATTACTCATGAATGCCAACAACCTAGACATCCTAAAACCTAACCCTAGAAGGTGAAATGCCAAAAGTCATGTGGGCCCTATGGGTAAGTTGGTGTAATTTGGTACCTCGACTTCCTAGGTTTGTAACTTTTGCATACGACCTCCGTTTTAGGTGCGTGATAACCCGTAAGAATGGTCTTTCATATAAATACACATTCCGCCGTCAGACTCTGACTCCGTCTACAGTTTGACTGTGACAAGTCAATAAAACAACGTTTAGGGCTCCAAAACAACCTTGGAAGTACAAAAAGATGTGCTGACATGAAAACATACAAAATAAGCCAGTTGGATTAAGCGAGAGGCCACCCATATCCCCCTGGAGGCTTCACACAACCCGAAAAGTGTAGAACTAACAATTATAAAGTAGTATAGAAAGACGCGATGAATAAAAAACTGACTCAAGGAGCCATTTAGAATAGGTGGGTGGCCACCAATATCCACTTGGATCAAGTATTTCTCTTAAATGTTTTTGTGAGGTTGTTAAATAGTGTTGTTGTTTATCTTCTTTTTGACTTAGTTGTATTTAATTTTTTTTTTACTATTACCCCTGTTGTATATCTTCTTTTTGTCTCGGTTTGGCCCTTGTGAATTTACCGTTGGTGCGTTGAGAAGGTGCAAAGCCCTTCGTGGATTCCTCCCTTGTGACTTGGAGCTTGGCGTTTTTTGTTGAGGCCCGTGTTGTTTTTTTTAATTTTTCTTCTACCCGTCGGCTTGGGTTCAACTGGCACGTGCCCACAAGGCCTTCCCGGAAGATTCTTAAACAAACCAGGCTTGAGAAACCTGGCAAGTGTGTCATCTGTTGCCTTGGAAACAAATTGGAGCTACGTTTCCACCACAGTCAAGTGGATTATTTTAGCAGTGAGGATGATGTTCCTTGCCTTCGTTTTTGCTTCGTCCCTTCCTCCTCAGAGTCAGACGACTGAATACCTTTTCTTGACTGACTTCTTCCTGCGTGACCGTTGCACACTCAGTGGATCCACCTCTCTTTTCATCCCGTTCGTAGCCTCACTCTTGCTGAGGATTAAGCGTGTGCCTCAGCGCATCGCAATTGGGGCATTGTCTCAGCGTTCTCTCTGAAGGTGTCATATTATTTCTAAATCGGGGCTGGGTAATATTACCATATGTCATTTCTTGCAAGTGAAAATTAATTTTTTTCGTTGATTTGAAAACCCTGGGGATCGTGCTACTTCGATTTTTCTGCGATCTCCTGCCAGCGCACGATGCGAGCTTCTCTTTCTCCTTGGTTTGATAAAAGGTTTTCGAGCGAAATGAATGACCAATATAATTCCAACCCCTCAGCTCGTACAGGTCGACGTCGGTGCTTTGAGAATGTGTGGTTTGGCAGGGTGATTTATTTGCTTTATAACAGTTTAAATTTGTTTTAGAATAAAGCCTTATGTTTAAAGTTATGTGAATGGCATGTGGCTGTTTTTAATTTCCTTATAACAGTTTTGAGTTCGTTCAGAATAGAGAATCACCTTAATAGTTATGTGGAATGGAAAGTAGCGGTTTTCAATTGCTTTATAATAGTTTTGTTAATTTCTTTAGCATAGCGCATTAAATTAAAGAATAGGAGGAATGGCAACAACTATTGAAACTGTTTTAATTTCTTTATAATAGTTTTATTAATTTTTTTTTATCATAATGCATTAAATTAAAAAATAGGAGGAATGGCAGCAACAATTGAAACTGCTTATAATAGTTTTAAATAGTTTTTAGAACAACACATTAAATTAAGAACATGTGGAATGGTTGTGTGATTATAATTGCCTTTTAATAGTTTTTTATTGTTTTAGAACAACCCATTATTTTAGGAACATGTGAATGGCAGTATAATTATAATTTCCTTTTAATAGTTTTGATGGTTTTAGAACAACACATTATTTTAAGAACATGTGGAAGGCAGTATATTATAAATGCTTATAATAGTTTTTATAATGGTATGATAGAAGGCACTAAGTTGAAGAGCATGGGAATGGCAATAGAGATTATAGTTGGTTTTTAATGGATTTTATAATTGTTTCTATAACAGGGCACTAAGTAAAGAAACATATTGAAATCGAATAAAGTTGAATTGACATGATAGTTGATTGTCCTTGCCGAACTGATGGATACAATCAAGACGTTAATGTAATCTATGTATGTTGGTTTTATTTAAATGATAATTTATTATTAGGAGGTATTTTTCCTTCCTTATAATGTTATAAAGGGTTGTGCATAAAAATAACAAGTAGGGAAGGATTCTCTTGAGTAAGGAACGGGAATCCTCATGTTGATTAGTCTAGTCTTATTGCATTTTCAATTATAAACTAGTTAGAGAATTCTACATTTTAAAGGGTTATGGTTTCCTTTGTTGACTGGAGAATTTAAGGAAAGCGTAGTTGAATTTATTGATTAATAAAATCTTTAATGGGAAGGTATAATGTTACTTGAAGTTTTTTTTTTTATATATTTGTAATATTAGAATGGTGGTCGAGGTATAAGGGTTACCTTGAATATTTTTATATATATTGTATTTGTTGGCACATGGGCAGACCCAGGGTTCAACGCTTCAACAACGCACCAACAAAACCCTAACTACCGACCCTTTTGGCAACACCTGCGAAGTAGATGAAGTCTCACCCGAGGTAGAGGCAAGGGGGTTGCAGGACTCAAGTGTCTACAACCTAACTGGGACACAGATTTGTGATCACAATACTTAACCAAGCACTTAGCCAATAACATGCATTAAGTTATGATTCTTATTCACTTCGCAGAATAACCCTAATTATAGATCAACACATAAGTAATTTAGATCTAGTGCATCTAATCATTTAACACATAGCATCAACTCGGATCTATCATTCATTCATATTATTAAGCACTAAGCTATTACATCAGATGCATTCATCAAACAACATTAAGAAAATAATCATATAAACAACATCAATAACATCGCACAAAGCACATCAACACATGATATACGTGGTTCACCCCAGTGTGGGGCTACGTCCACCAATCTTCTTCTTCTTTATTAATATGCAAGCTTCTTACAATCTACTGCTCCTATCCAAAAAGCCATAGAGCCAACTCTGCAAAGGACAAGAGATCTGCGTGCACCTCGCCAGATCCTCCTTCCAAAAATAGGTCAAGGCACAGAGCCAACTAGCAAGATAGTTTGCGCACAAATCCTCTTACAGTCTCTTGCACTAAGCCAATACTTACAACATAAGGTGCACATAGCCACCACTAGATATCTTCTTACATCGCCTAGCTACTTATTTATACATTACAAAAAGAGGCTTAAGCATGGGTAAACCCATGGACCGACATCCCATACCCGTTACATAAACCATAAAGCCCAAAAATCTCGTAAAATGGGAGAGATCCCACGATCTCCGCTTAGCCTGGGCGCTCCGTCTTCAACAATCCTTTAAAAGTCCTAAAATTGGTCAAACCTGACCAGCGTTCTTTTAAAACCTTGTCAAGGGCCAACAAGCCCCCAACACTCACCTGTGACTCGTCCCGAGTCACTCTGATCTAGGAAAATGTGCTTCGAAGGCCTTGAGATTAGCTCAAGCTGCCTCTACTTGCTACTTCTCCAGAGCCTCCTGCTAAAAAAACTCCTGGACTACTTGCTCAGTGCCAGGCCCTTCCAGGCGTTGTTCCACTGTTACGACCACCTGTTCCAACTGTGATCCTTGTCCCTTGATTTCTTCGAATAGTGTGAAAGCTTCGTCCTGCATCGTTTGGAGTCTCTGGGTCACCTCCATAACTCAACTCTGGATGGCAGTGACCTGTTGCTGAATTGCGCACTGCTCTTGTGACCTTTTCATCTTTTCCACTGCTGTAAGTTTCTTCAGTCGTGCTTGCACGGTTGACGTCTATTGCTTCACCTCCTGGAGGTGTGCCTCCAATCTCCTCAGCTCGAGGTCTTATCCAAGGCGCTCATAGGTCTTCGCACTACAGTCACTAAGTTTCTTACATTCTGCGACCAACGCCCTGATTCTTTCTACTGCGCTCCTGGTAGTTTCTTCTCTTTGATGTCTTACTTCCTGCAGAGTGCTAGGCACTACTTGAAGTTCTACCTCTGCTACCCTTGCTCGAAGCTATTGAATGGCTTCAGCGAGATTCCCCACTTGGTTCTCAGTTGTGTCTTCTTCCATCTGTGCCAAGCCCTTCATAGAGCGAAGTGCTCTATTCACTTCCTCTCGGACCACAGTCTACTCTAAAAGTTGCTGGTCTTTCTCCTTCCCGATTTTCTCTCTGTCCTATTCGAACTTCGCCCGGAGGTCATCTTTCTCTTATTGCATAACCCAAAGTTGGTCTAGGACCTCCTCCTTTTCTTTCCTCAAGGTCTCTGTGGCCTGCTCCTTTTCTTCCTATACTTGACGAATTCGATTCTCTGTTGCATCGGCTAATATGCATAGTTGGGTGGGCTCATCCCCCAATTCTACTTTCTCTGCTGAAGGTGGCATAGTGGAAACTACGTAACTCGACTAGAGAGATTGTTGGATGTCTTTCAGTTCTTTCTCAATCTTGTCATACATTGTTTCTTGATTGTCTCCATGTCTCTGCAGGATGTCTTTTGAGGCATCTTCGACAGTTGTGATGATGAGTTGGATATCATCCATTGTGAGCACATTCTGTGATGGAGGCTTACTGGGTTTGGATTTCTTCTGCGCTGAGGGTTTCTGCAGGGAACCCTTCCTTTTCTTTGACATCTCAGCCTCTGTAAGGGAATACTTTGGTGGTGTTACTTTAACCTTGTCTTTTTTGTCTTTTTCCCCTTCCTCCTCTCCGTCTGTAGGTGAATTAGACGGAGTTTCCTCTGATGCATTGTCCTTCTCCTCACTGTTGATGTCTTGCACATCCTCCTTTTTCTTCTTCTTCTTACCACTACCCTGTCCATCATGTTCGACTCAGGTGACTAATGGGATTCCAATGATATCGGGGTCAGAGAGATCTGTATCTTCTACTCGTACAATGAATTCTGCAGACCATTCCTTGGT
The DNA here is from genome assembly GCA_010110895.2 of Picea sitchensis. NCBI lineage: Eukaryota > Viridiplantae > Streptophyta > Pinopsida > Pinales > Pinaceae > Picea > Picea sitchensis. Next base: position 98,072 of record SNQJ01S0010267.1, read on the forward strand.
TATCTCCTCCATATCTTCCTCAGTTAATTTATAGTACCATTGCAACTCCTCCTTGTTTTCGTCTCCATGGGCAGTGATATATATAAAGTGTCGGTCTACATGGAACTTCGTGAGTGGCCTGAACCGATGGAGTGTATTCAACGTCATGCGAGGGAAGGATTCAATGGCCCGCTTGAGCTGTAAGTAGTAGGTGTGGAACACTGCATTTGATTTCCATTGCTTCACCATGTCACTCGAATACCACAAGGTGGTGAACCTTGTGGCGATTGGTTCTATCGGCTCAAATTCAGGGAATGTTGCTCCCTTCGGCATCTCCCAAGTGACAAATGCTATTAAGATCAGTAGCCAACTAAAGTGGAATTCGTAGCCTTGGTCCTGTGCTTCGCAAAATTCCTTCTCCGACTCGTTGACTAGGTGGCTTGCTCAGTTCATCTCCATCCCTTCGATGCCCTTCCCTGCAAGGTCGACTACGAATCCTCTTACTTGCGTTGGGCGGTTCTTTCTAACGAGCTTGCCTGTTATCAGCTGGCAAGCTAGGTGCACTGCGCCATCCTAGATGGAGGATACCTTGTATCTTCGCTTCCCTTTCTCCACATCTCCATACGCCTCCTTTATTCCATGTGCCAAGGAGCGATTGATGTTTTTCCTGAGTAGAATTTCTGAGGTTCGAGTCACTACATGCTTTGTCTGATGATGAGGTAGATCAACCTCAGATTCATAGTGATGCGCCTATCCAACCATAGATACTCTCCATGGTAGTACGACATGAGGATTTTAATGCATGAGTTAACCTCCTAATGTCTGCTGAAGTTTGGGATCTTCATGACATTCAAGATTGTTGACCTCACTATCTCCTTGATCCATGACTGGGGAACTATCTTGGGTTTCTTCCCAGTCGTCTTCATCAGGTAGCGATGTGGTGCGAGCATCGCATAATTCTTATTTTCGCCAAGGTTGAAATCATTTATCTTAAGATATGGGATCAGTCCCCACTGCGGTCCTACTGCGTGTATCCCTTTCGGGAGGTACGCAGTGATGAGCATGTACTCAAAATCTCTTGGGACGCTATCACGACTAACTGCACCAGCCAAAGGCGGGATGTAGTAAGGAAAGACTGATGGGATATTATTTTCATTCGTGAGATCATCGCGGTGCTTGATTCTCTTCTCTGTCACGGTTCGGGATGGCCCGTATCGACGTCCAATCTAGAGGGATGCTTGCAATCCTCCCATTGATGAGGCCTATACTCCTATGGACATAAACTTCTCAGCCATAATGTCTATTAAGATCTCCTCCACAGACTTCTCTATTGCATTGCGTTCACTCGACATACACACTCATTGTCAAATAACTCGGGTAGGCAAACAAATAGGCGAGGCAATCAACTTAATGGTGAGGTCTAGATAACACAACGTGGTAGGCAATTACTCCTCTATGAGCTCGAATATATTAGTTTTCAAAAGTGGTCCCAGTGCACCATGTGATGGATTAAATAAACAACATCGTAACAGAGTCTTCCAACGGGTCAAAATGCCTTAATAAATATGATTCCATCCGTTAGGGTGAGGTCTCAATGGTCTCATGGAGATATTTCTGGCAATAAATGTGTTTCTAACTGTTCCAAAGCGTCGTTCTAATGGTCGAGACACCTCCAACGGTCATATAGCTTCGTCGTGGTGAAGTGTCATTCTGTGTTGTTCTACTAATCCGATGATGTTCAAGTTCTACAAGCCTGCCTTCTACGAAGTCTTTTCTGGAACTCCATGTAGTTTTGCTAACTTTGCTTTCTTCTTACTGAGCTTTCTGGCCTTCTTTCCTGTGATCTAAGTTTCTGGATTTCTCTTCCCATTCTCATTCTTATCTTCCCTTAGCATAGTATCTTCACACTGTTGAAGGTTTTTCAAAGGATTCGAGTGTAATACCTCTTCTCTTGCTATATCTAGGTCGGATGCTCTTTTCTCCTGCTTGGACAAGTTCTTTAAGTCTTCCTGCATTCTTCCAACTTTGACAACTATTTCTCTGGTCCTCTTTTGCTTCGACTTGTCCTCTTGTTCCTCTATTAATCACGCTATCTTCCTAGCCATGGAGTCCCTTAATTATTTCTTTTTCTGTTCTGTAGCCTCCTCCTCTTCTTTCCATTGGATCTGATCTTTCTCAATCCAAGTTTTTCCTAACAAAATGGAAAGAGGGTCATTGTTCTCATCAAACTTAATGACTACAAATTATTCTTCTGTCGAGGCTCCATGTGCCATCATAGGTACATTAGTCACTCTTCGACATAGGGTTATCATCTTTCCTTTAAACAATCCTATCTTTCCCATTGAAGGAATCATAGCAGGCTTTCCCAAAATTTCCCAAGTACTTTGTGGCATAATATTCACATGTGTTTCCTCATCTAATACACAATCTATGTCCAAGTCTTCTATTCTTGTTTCTATGCACTGCTTTTCTTTTAAGATCTTTGGTAAACTGGTGTCTTTGTGATCATTCAGGGTTTCTTTTAGCTATAATAACATAGATTCTGATTCATTCTGGTTTTCTATCATATCCTTAGGTTCTTGACCTTCTTCATGGTTTTCTTGTCTCATGTTCATATTTTCAAATTTAGAAATCATTCTAGGGAAATCCAAAACCTCATGATCAACAACTTTACAACAAAGATAAATAATACCTATACCAGATCATTCCTTAGCAAGATGTCTTGGTCTTCTGCAGTTATAACATAGTGTTAATCCTCTATTTCTTTTGAATGATCCCCAACCTTTTCTGTACTGCACACTGGGATCATAGTGATGGACTTGCAATATGCAAAAATCCCTTCTAGGATCCTGCATCCACTTGTTAGTCCAAAAATTCTTTCTATGCATAGGAATAACATATATTTCACTATCTCTATCAAATTTGTTCAGATCAAATCTTCTTTCTTCTAACTGTGCCCTAGTTTTCAGACTAGGACCAAATCTATCAAACATACCTAGATTCATACTTTCGAAGAAAAAATTTCCACTTGCCTTACCCTTATTAGATCACAAATCTTTAAGGTATTACCCATTTTCTTTAGATCAAACTTCTCTCTTTAAGAAAAGAGCTTAACAAGTCAAGTAGAATACTACGCACTACAACAACATATCTACATATAAAGCTTTCTCTGTTCTTTAGTTCCCAACAATCACAGTTTCAGGTCCCAGCAACGGAACCATTTGTTGGCACATGGGAAGACCCAGAGTTCAATGCTTCAACAACGCACCAAAAAAACCCTAACTACCGACCCTTTCAGAAACACCTACGAAGCATATGAAGTCTCACCCAAGGTAGAGGCAGGGGGGGTTGCAGGACTCAAATGTCTACAACCTAGCTGGGACACATATCTGTGATCACAATAATTAACCAAGAACTTAGCCAATAACTTGCATTAAGTTATGATTCTTATTCACTTTGCAGAATAACCTTGATTATAGATCAACATAGAAGTAATCCAAATCCATCACATCTAATCATTTAACACATAACATCAACTCAAATCTAGCTTTCATTCATATTATTAAGCACTAAGCTATTACATTAGATGAATTCATCAAACAACACTAAGAAAATAATCATATAAACAACATCAATAACATCACGCAAAGCACATCAACACGAGATATACATGGTTCACCCTAGTGTGGGGCTACGTCCACCAATCTTCTTCTTCTTTATTAATCTACAAGATTCTTACAATCTTCTGTTCCTGTGCACAAAGCCATAGACCAACTCCGCAAAGGACAGGAGATCTGCGCGCACCTCGCCAGATCCTGCTTCCAAAAATAGGTCAAAGCACAGAGCCAACTAGCACAAAGCCTTACATAGTCTGCGCACAAAGCCTCTTACAGTATCTTTCACTAAGCTAATACTTACAACATAAGGTGCACATAGCCACCACTATCTCTCTTCTTACATCACCTAGAAACTTATTTGTACATTACAAAAAGGGGCCTAAGCATGGGTAAACCTATGGGTCGGCATCCCATACCCGTTACATAAAACCTAAAGCCCAAAAATCCCACAAAATGGGCGAGATCCCCGCGATCCCCGCTTTGCTTGGGCGCTCCGTCTTCGACCATCTTGTCGAAGTTCCAAAATTGGTCAAACATGACTAGCGTTTCCTTAAAACCTGGTCAAGGGCCAACAATATATTTATATTATGGTTGGTTATTGTGCCTTGATATAGTCTTTGTAATGGTAAAAAAATGTTGATGAAATACTTATAGACCGTTGCGCAATTTAAGGTATCAATTGTAGTTACCCTGCTTCTTGTTTAGTAGAATGATTAGAGTGCTTGCATTATAGATTTCTCATAAAGATGACAGTTGAAGTTTTGGTCTTCTAGCGGTGGAAGCATTGAATATAATGATAGTTTGATGTATAGTTTTTGTTTAATTTGGTTCAAGATTTTGTTGTGATAATATGTTAGGATTTTCATGTCTATGTTACTCGTGTCATCCTTCATTATAGAGACGTCGAGTTGAGTCATAATGATTGTATTATTGTCATTCCTTCCTAAATAAAAAGAAAAAGAAAAAGAAAAAGATTACCTATCATTGTCGCTTGTTGTTGTAACGGCGAGGGCCGTTACAAAGTAAATCACATATCTACAATTTCTTTGAATTTTTACTTACTTCATGTACTTGTTAAGATCGTATATACCTATTCTATGTTGTTGTTAAAGTTGTCTGGAAGAGATAAAGGTAAAACATATTGTAACACAAAGCGAAACATGATTTTTTGCAGTTTTAAAACAAACAATTACTATTACAATACTCAT
>SNQJ01S0010267.1:102893-145963 GCA_010110895.2 Picea sitchensis
AAATTATCTTAATAAAAGTTCCAATTATGAATTTTTACCCCACCGAATTTCCATTTCTTAATTAAGATATTATGTATATTTGAAGAAAAAATAATCATAAATTTAATTTTATGAGTGATGTCTTTTACAACATTTCTTTCCTTCTCTATGAATAACCATGAAATATTGACATGTTTTCCATCACTAGAGTAGTGAATCGAATTTCACATTGCATTATTGGATTCATGAACGTAACTCAATACTTTGACAATTTTATCTTTGCTATTCCTTCCATCTATGAATCTCTATAAGAATTTTGTGGCAGTCTTCCCAATAAGAATTTTATCAAACACATCCACTACACATAGGTGCTTATCATAGGGAAACCTATTGACATGGTTGGATTATGTTTGTGTATTTTCCTTATTTTAACACTTTGGAAATCCTAAACTTGATCTTGTCTATGTTTAAATGCTTTGCATAGATGTTTTTCACTATACCTTATTCACACCATGAGGTAGACATACCATGGTGATTTTGAATACTTTTAAGCATTTTTATTATGTAGTTAATAGAAGAACCAAGGTTGATAGAGAATCAACACCTAAAGTGCTTATGATATCATAAGAGGATAAAGGTAAGGGGGTATAAGGAAATTTTTATATGCCTAGTTACGTATGTCTCTCTTCCTACCCACCTTTCCATTACTTTAACTTGAACTCTTTTATGATGTTGATGTTGAGCCTAGCTTATAGTTTAATAAGATATATGGGAAGATCCATCTCCTAGATCTAGGAAACCGCCTCCTAAATTATAGAAACTTGCTCCCCCTAAATTATTAGAATTAGGAAGAGTTAGATTATGAATCTTTTGCCAATTTTCACTCACACCAAGAGAGGAAATTTGAATGGAAAAAGAGGGGTTGTTGTCAGGGAAGCATAGAGGATAGGAATAAGGAGTTTTTTCTTAAAAAAAGGAGTTGACATACTATGGTACTGAAGAGATCATGAAATAAATCCATTATATCACTGGGAAGAACAAGAGAATGGGGGAAACCATAGAGAATATGAAGGAATGAATGTTGAGAAACATTAGAGGCGAAGTTGATTTAAAATAAAACCTTGTTATTCCAAGTGAAAGTTGATCATAAAATTATCCAAGAACCAAGAAAATGTTGTTGGAGTTCAATCTAAAATGGATAGAAGTTGGATTTTCTATGCACAGATTGAAGATAATTGGATGGAAGAGAACTTCTGAGGGACTCTTGAGCAGAGAAGGAAGTTGCTTCCTTGTGTTGTGTGGGGTAGGTATTGTGAGTGCCAAAGCTAGTATAATTGAAAGATTAGTAGAATTACTCATTAGTGGGGTTACTTGGTTTATCTTTCATGCTTTTGGGGATTGCAATAAAAATTTGAGAGAATCTAGAGTTTTCCTTCTTTGTCCTAGTGGTCTCATATCTAGGCTAGGTGGTGGTGTACATAAAGGACTAACTATAGTTGAGAAAAAAATTATTTGTCTTAATGAGTTTCTTAAAATCCATATTTTGGAAAAGATAAATGTAATTTCATCACTTTTTGTTTATAAATTTAACATTGTAGAATGATAAGTATAATTGCTGCATTGTTATGAAAATTTGTTATAAGAATTCTATAGATGATGAGAAAATTACTTGTTAATAATCAATTAGTTTGCAAATTATGTGTAGAAAAGCATTGGTAGGCTCATACATTCTAGCTATTTGGCATAAAGAACTATGTTAAAGAATGGTTTCTATAACATTCAAGATTAATAACTTAATTTTATAATCCCTATGGAACTCAATGCTTTTCTAAAAGTTATAATTTGAAAAGGTTGGAAATCCAGGAAACAATTTTCCTGTAGGTGCATGTTTTATATCTCGTTGTTTACGTCTATGCATTAAAAATTCATGTTTTTTGAGTGATTTACCAAATAATTTGAAATAATGAAACCTTTTCCAATCCAGAGTGGATATTATTATGGAATATGAATCTTAGAAATTTATGTATTGGATTCTTAAGAAGTTTCACTTGAAAATTTAAAATCTTGAATCTTTTTCTTGTAGGTGAATGTTATGTTTTATAGAACGTTTTTATAGTGTTTAAAGGAATATCTTTATCATGCATCCACTTGAATGAGTTGGAAGAGTTATTTTATGTAAAATAGTTTCTTTTCTCAATCCTCAAACAATGGTTAAATTCAGAATATTTTATATAGTTTTTTCAAAACAAAATTCTTGAGTTTGGGCATGCATATAAAGTTAGGTATATGAAGATTTGGTTGTATCTTGAGATGACAGGGAATTCAAGCCCGATGGCAAAGAACGAAGGGTACAATCTTCCTTCGTACGACAAAACCACGTCATATTCATCCAGTAAATCAACATGAACACCCACCCACACGATCACTCTGAAGACAAACCCCAACCCTCTATAGAGGGTGGGAGCGGGGGGGCATTATTAGAAAAAAGTGTTTTATTATAAAACACTTTTTTCTAATAATACCCCCGTCTCCCACCCTCTAATGATTTGGGTTATTGTGATTTTTTTTTATAGAGAGGAGACTTACATAGGAATGGACATACCTATCAAAAATATCAAGATAATAATTTAAGAGATATATTTTAATTATCATACCTATAGAATTTGTTATGGAATGCTTATAAAATTTTCAATGGAATGCTTGTATATTTTGATTTATCTATAAATAAAAATATGTGATTTGGGTCAATGTGATTTTTGGTATGTTGGAAGGGTTATTTTATGTAAAATAGTTTCTTTTCTCAACCCTCAAACAATGGTTCAATTCGGATTTTTTCATATAAATTTTGCAAAACAAAATTCTTGAGTTTTGGGCATGCATATAAAGTTAGGCATACAAAGATTTGTATCTTAAAATATATGATCTGGGTTAATGTGATTTTTTTTTATAGAGGGGAGACTTACATAGGAATGGACACACCTATCAAAAATATCAAATATCAAGATCATAATTAAAGAGATATATTTTGATTATCATACCTATAGAATTTGCTATGAAACGCTTATAGAATTTGCAATGAAACGCTTGTATATTTTGATTTATCTATAAATAAAAATATGTGATTTTGGTTAATGTGATTTTTGGTATTTTGGAAGGGTTATTTTATGCAAAATAGTTTATTTTCTCAACCCTCAAACAATGGTTTAATTTAGAATATTTCATATAGCTTTTGCAAAACAAAATTCTATAGTTTTAGGCATACATATAAAGTTAGGCATACAAATATTTGGTTGTATCTTGAAATATATGATCTAGGTTAATGTGATTTTTTTATAGAGGGGAAACTTACATGGGAATGGACACACCTATCAAAAATATCAAATATCAAGATCATCATTTAGGAAATATATTTTGATTATCATACCTATAGAATTTGCTATGAAACCGCTTACATAATTTGCAATGGAACGCTTGTATATTTTGATTTATCTATAAATAAAAATATGTGATTTGGGTTAATGTGATTTTTGATATATAGAAACCTTACATTGATATGGACAGACCCCACAAAATATAAAATACCAAAATTATAATTTAAGAGATATAGGCTATCTATTAGAGCTGTAACAATTGCTACAAATTACCTATAGCTTTTGCTATGAATCTAACAATTGTTATAGATCTACTATAGATGTTGTTTTAAATTTTTTAGTGGTTGTAGATCATCCTTGATAGTGATGAATCCCTCTAATCAATAGATTTCATGCGATTATTGAGCTAAGTTTATTTGATGAACTTTAGAGATGGTTTTTGATATGTGAAATAAATGAATATACTTATGGTGATTTGTAATGTAATTAGTTCATAGGTGTTATCATCTTGAAAATGGTACACATGGGACATTTTTGAATTCTAGTTTATAATTTGTTTGAAATATTGAAAGTTGATTAGTGTGCATTAGTGAGTTCTAATGTCAAAATCCGATATTGTATTTAAGAGGGAGGGTTTTGAAAATGGTTTATAATGTGGAAATTTGATTTACATACTGCTCCATCAATGAAAAATTTAGACCAACATACCCTACTTTTGTTTTGATATGAAGGCACATTACACTTTTATTCCCATGGACTCCCATTATGTTGACCTTTAGGAAATATAACTGCAAAATCATTTTTATACGCAATAAAAATAATTGAATATAAATACAAACTATAACAAGTTACATGTAATATAGAGACACAATATTGCTTACTATAATGATTCCTCTTGTAATATTTTTTCCATAAAGGTGTCATCCTTTGTTGTTATTTTTTCCATAATTGAGGTGTCATCTTTCGTGGTTTTATTCTAATATATATATATATATATATAATGAAAATTTGATACCTATAGTTATTATGGAGGAGGTGTTTGAACTCTTCAAATGCCTCTTTTCTTAAACTTGTAGAACAATGAGATGCCATAAATGCTAAACCATAGTGTAAACTTGATGAGGAAAATCTTGATAGGGAATGTCCCGATGATTCATTTCTGATCTGAAAATAACTGCCACGAATAAAAATAAATAACAAAATACAAACTATGAGATTTGGGGAAAATGTATGATGTGAAAAGTAAAACCCATGTATGGTGTGAAAAGTAAAATAAAAACATGAATACAATATAAAACAAGGAAAATAGTTGCTAGTCCCTACCTCTTCTGTTATTTATTTGATTACTTAATGTATTTTAAGTTATGTAATGCATTTTAAGTGAAATGCATATTCCAAAAATTAAAATTATAAATAATTAAAATAATTAATAAATTAATGTTACCAAATTAATATTATCAAAATGTATTATTATTAAAATTATAAATAATTATAATAATAATTTATTACTATTTTTCATCCATAATAATTATTTATTAATGTTTTTAGTTGATAATGATAATTATATCTCGTTGTCAAAGTGTAGTAAGTGAAAATTACAAGGCTTTTTGCTATAGGCTCATCATAACACCTTTTATTATAAGTGATTTCTTTTATTTCATCAACAAATAAATAGAATGGAAGCAAACCCATTACTATAATAATTATTTATTAATGTTTTTAGTTGATGAAGATAATTATATCCCGTTGTCAAAGTGTAGTAAGTGAAAATTACAAGGCTTCTTGCTATAGGCTCATCATAACACCTTTTATTATAAGTGATTTCTTTTATTTCATCAACAAATAAATAGAATGGAAGCAAACCCATAGAAGACCTATGGAGTCCTATCAAACTCAATTATTCAAGCCATATAATTAAATTCAAATCATTCACAAATAAATAGAATGGAAGCAAACCCATATAATTAAATTCAAATCATTTACAAATAAATAGAATAAAAGCAAACCCATAGAAAACCTATGGATTCATATCAAACTCAATTATTCAAGAAGTATATATAAATAATTAAATTCAAATCATTTACAAATGTAAATGTAATAGTAATGAGACTTCTGAAATCTTATAAATAAATTAATTGAATTGGAATGATCGTACTTCAACAATTACCTCATCAATTTAATAAAATAATAAAATTTACATTAATGTTCTTAATTTGTATGCAAAGTCATCCTATAATAATATATTATTACATATTTTTAATCAAATATACAACACATATATGTAATAATATATGTCATATTATTATATATGTTTAATCAAATATACAACACATAAAAATATTTATGTTATAGTGGTGTTAATAAATTAGTTAACCTTACTTCTACTTAATATTTCTTTATATTTTTATTTAGATAAAGATTTCTTATATTTAAAATTATATTTAGAAATATATGAAATTTGAATGTAAGTTGTTTTTTTTCATAGGGCAGATATTTAAAGTTTACATATTCTTTACTTCAAGTGTCAAACTCACACTGAATTCATTATCACAAAATTAATGCAATTATGAATGCAATCCTAAAAGGGAGTTTCTATTAATTATAGAATCCCATGAATTATATATCAACAATTAATCAAATTGCGTTCTCTTAATTTAAATATATATTTTGTTGTGGTCTCATAATATGAGACAGGTCTAATTTAGAGCAGGTCTGTTATATCTCCTATCATGGAATACAAGTAACGTAAGTAAGGATTTGTTATTATATAAATATAATAAATAAGCACAATGGAATTGGTTTAAGAATGACGGTGTTTTGGAACGCAGAACTTTGTGACTTGAAATTGATTCCACTTCATTTTTAACAACAAAACAAAGTTGTCAATTATCTGATCTAAATTAATTCGCTTAGTTAAAGTGCTACACTTACTATGACAATAGGAATTAACAAGGCTACGTGGCAGTGCGGTCCTTGCCAATGAGGTTAGAAAGCAAAATGTGGAAAATGGGGTCGAAATGTAAATGAAACGAAGTGTTTGGTGCAAAATGTATATGACGGAAATGTTGTGTGCAACATGTATATCAGGGAACATGGGGCAAAAGTAAATGACGCTTGGCAGGGAGAGCACCATCTATTTTTTGAAAGTAAATAGCAAACATAAATTTTTGGAAAGTATATAACAAATTACAAATTTGTTGACAGTGGAAGAATAAATTTGGAAATTTAAATGCATTTTCCATATGGACTGGCGAAAGATAAAAATATATGAAGACATAAAATTAAAAGGAGAATAAATAAAAAATTATAAATGCATTTGTGAACATGGGGTATAAGTAAATGACGCTTACATTATAGAGCACCATTTATTTTGAAATATAAAAAAAAATAAAAGTTTATGACATAAAAAATTAAATGTAGTTGTCATACAGAGTGGTGAAAGATAAAAATAAAAATATGTAACGTATTAAAAATTAAATGCATTTCTGATACAGACTGGTGAAAGATAAGAATAAAGTCTGTAACATATAAAAATTTAAGTGCATTTTTATTTGAAATATGTCAAAAAATAAAAGTTTGTTACATAGTACTGAAAATTTTGAAATATACAAAGAAATTAAAGTCTATTACATATAAACCAGAATTTCAATGTGTTTGTCATGTAGACTGGGATTGGGGCTCCCGCGGACCATTATAGAAATATGTACAAGAAACAAGATTGTAGAGAGAAGATAGACTGCAATACCTGCAAAACAAAATAGATGGAAAGGTAAAAGTGTTTGCCTATACATCTCTATTTAAGAAACTGGAATAAGTTGGTTGATAAACAAAGCAGGATGCGATCAGTAAACTTATAGTGAGGGTACATATGAGCCCTTGGGCTATTTGCTTGCGGCTGTCGTTTCATTGATGTCATCGACGACTGCAGTTTCAAGGATGTCCTCGACAACTGCTGGAATGCTGGAAAATGCCTGTTGCCTTTCGTCGGTGGCCTGTTTCAATTGCCTTTCGAGCCATTCTTCAATGCAGCTTCTCATTAGGGTGATGTTGATATCATTCCGGATTTTTATGTTGAAAAGATCATTTTCTAATTCCCGGAAGTCGATAGAAAGATTACAGAGAGCCTGATGAATTTCCTCATTTTGTACTGCATATTTGACTAGCCAGTCGTGGACATGAGATTCATCAAATTGAAGGATGCTGTAAAACTTTTCCAGAGACAAGGCCTTAAACATAGCAACCTATTTATCGAACTCTTTCCTGGTTAAGGGCAAGGAGTTTGTGATTAAGTCACGGTCTTGCAAGTCGTTGGTTTTCTCGGCTAAGTCTATATTTGATAGCCTTGTGAATAATTTATCTTTCTTCGATATGGATTGTTCACATGACTGAACAATGAGATGCAAGGTCTTCACTTTTTCTTTCCAACATGAATTCAATTGACCGATTGGGTTTTTGGATGGAAGATCTTCCTCTCTTCTTTTTGTTTCTGTCATATTGTTGACAATCTTGCCAAATGGAATGACTGTTTTTAAAAAGAATTTTTCTTCATCTTTTAAGTTGGTTTGCAAAAGCTCGAGCAAACTATGTGCCCTGCTTCCAAGGGAAGTGATGGTTTGTGATATTTTCCACACCTCGGTAACCAACACCATTCTTTTTTTGATATTATTCTCCACATATCCTTTACATGATGCGAGGAGGGTGGAGGATGCTTTTACATTGGGTGTAGGGGTGCCAGGCATGGCTATTGCCAAAGGATTGACAAGCAATGACATAGGAATGAAAGTGTCTTCCAATTCCTTGACCTAGTTCTTCAGTCTGGCATTCTCGGTCTCCATGCTTCCAATGGAATCATGAAGTGATTCTCCCCTTGTAGTGTGAAGATGACAGATTTGGGATGGCCACATGTTGGAAACGTGAACCTCTGAACGATATTTTCCTTTCTTATTTTTAACATCTTTTTTCTCCATTATCAATTTTTTGGACTGGCTATCAAAAACAACGCTCTGGAACATGAAGGATTCATCTTCGTCAAAATTTTTGGTGATGGATATGTCCATTGGATGGCTATGGTGGATGGAATTTTTGGGTTGACCAAGGAAGCACATCATGCTATCTAGATCAGTGTCAAGTTCCATGTTCTCACTCTGAATTTTCATCTCTTCTGCCTGCCGCAATTTTTTTTTTCTCTTCTTCTCTTTTGGAAGATTGTGAGAACTATCAATTTTAGAATGAGGAGGGTCATTATCTTCTCTTCCGTTTGAAGAACTATGAGTTTCTTTGTTGTTGTGGTGGGTCGTTGGAGCGATGCTCTAGGATGTCGTACTTTTTGGAGTGGTATTTGCGGATTGAACACTCTTGTCACTGGGGCCTTTCCCCTGTTGCGTGTATAGTTTAGTGCAGCTTTGCATTGTGTCCATGTCGCCGACATCAGAGGCAAGACCATTGTCACCACTATCTCTGTTTTTTGGTAGGTTTTTATTTAAAAAACAATCGCCGAGGCCAAGTGTTTGTAAATGTTTTCAAAAAATATTATAGGGGTCAAACCCTCTTATAATTTCAGTGTATCTCAAGTTGGAGATGCTAGAATGTGCTGCGAAATCATCAATTTTTTCACGTTTTTCAACACGAAATCCCCTACTTTCCAAGTCAGAGGAAAGAATTGTTTTTTCTTCTTCTTTTGGAATAGATGGAAATAGTAGCTGTATTGATGTGCGGCTTTTGCAATAAACATTATGTCCGTAATGTGACATGGAAGGAGAGCAGGTTGTTCCATGGAGCCAAAAATTCTTATGACAGTGTAGTTATCCAAAAGGTCGAGTGTCCCCTTCTTGTCCAAAAAACTAGTTGCCTATTCAGATATGCGGGGAGTATCTTCTCCTAACAACAAAACTTTGAAAATAGACAGGAAGCCATGAAAAACCTCATAAAAACAGTGGGAAGCCTTCTGCTTCCACAAGGCCTGGTACTAGAACATTACTGGGTGCAATTCACAGTTGACATTCTTGGACATAGACAGTTGCGGAAACCTGCAGGAATGCGCTATTACAAAAACTAAATAGGATGACATATAAAATTTCTTTTCCCTTTTGTAGCTTAACAATTGGGAACAAATTTCATGGGAAATTAATCTTCCCCAATAAAAAATGATTGTTCGTTGACTGTGAAATACAAAATATAAAGAGCCATGCAGGAAACAGTTGCTGTGGACTCTTGTCCGATTATTCTTGTAAACAGCTAGGCAATTTCGCAAAATGGATTTCTGAATGAACTAACCTGTATGCTTGTAATATCTTCAGGAACTAGAAGAAGATTTTCTAAAAAATGGGGCAAGAGGTCGAATCCGCTATTATGATTTGCTAGGAACTGTTTGCAATCTTCTCCTCTGAACATCAATGTTGGCTCGGACAATTTTAGCATCTGGCGGAAGACCTGGGGTGACAAAGAAACAAAAGAGTGGTCCCGCAGTGGAATAATTCTTTTCTCTGAAATAAATTTATTGACGCACCAAGAGATGAGGTCCTTACAGTCAAAAACCTCAGGGACACAACCTGTATGAGCAATCTTGGAGGTCCAAATTACTTGGTTCTCTACCACAGAGGTTGAGTAATAAGAATATGCCCTGGACCACTGGAAGCTCTGGTCCTCACGCCTGAAGATGTTGAGTGTATCTCCACAGAACTACTATCGAGCTGATGCCATAGGTTTATGAGAACGTTGATTTGCTGCAGATGATGGTTTAAATGAATAGTTAGAGCCTATAATGCAAGTCTTCGCTAAATCTTGGTTAAATGCTTATAAATGGGAAAGCTCCTCGAGCCTTTCGTTGAGTAATGACAATATGTATGGGTGGTGCATGATGAACTGTTAGCAGTGAATCTTATTTAATGCATATTTAGAAATGCGAAGGTGGCGGATACGATGAAGAGAAATTAAGGATCAAAGGTTTCATGAGCATGCCAAGGCCACGACATGCGAATGAGATTTCATGATTTTGAAATCAACACTCGGAAGGGATAGTATAATCCCCTTGTAAATTTTTGTTTAATGCACATCAATACGAGATCTCCTCGAGCCTTTCACCCATCAATGACAATTTATACGACTTTTGCATGATGACTTGTCATAATTAAATGCCAGCAATTCCATATTTAGAAACAAGATATGTATATATATATATATATATATAACTTTTATTTTTCTTTTATAATAGACAAGTGCAAAGGTGATGGAGACGAAGGAGAGTAAGGAACGAATGACAAGTTCTGAATAGCGGTCAGATGGGATTCAAAAAAAAGTTACGAGGATGCTCAGGACAACCGAGTGTTGCACGATAAAATTTCATGTATCGGAATTTTTGAGTGCAAAATGTGTAAAATGAAAGAGATCATGATGGGGCAGTTCAATGGCCGGTTTGTATATTTTCGGAATTCCACCAAAGTGGCCAAGTATGGAATAGGAAAATTGCTAATTGCATGCGTATAAATAACATATTATATATAATTGGCAACTGCTAATTGCAAAGGGGTGTGGGCACAAGAAACAACGACTACGAACTGAATATTTCTTCAACTTGCCAAACTGACGATCTACGAAAGAAATTTGAAGAAATGGCGAAGTATGGAAAGCGGACAGACGGGCTTCAAAATGGGGTGAAAATAGTTCCACAAAATATGCGAGGACCCAACAGTTGAATTGTATTTCTCGGAAGTTTTCAGTGAAAAATGTATACCACGGAAGAGGGCAAGTCCGACTATCAATTTGTATAGTGCAGAATTGTGGGTGTTGTTTGCAGGACACAAAACTATAAATGAAATACTTTTCCCTTTAATATATCTTCTATGCCGCAAATTTTCTATGGCTCGTTTTAACACTTTTTCATCCGTAAAGAAACACAATCTTGAGCTCTCCAGCCCTGGAGATTGTCTGTCAATTTATATATCGCAGAGCTCTGAATGATGTTTGGAGGTCACATAAAAGTAGAAGTGAAATGTCGACATATCTGTAATAGGCAGAAGGCAGCTTTCGTAAGCGCGACTTGGTTTCAAAGAAGCCCCATTGTTGCAAAACCATCATTTTCTACTAATTGTCAGCAAATGCTTTGTTGAAGATTAGATTTTATTGCAACACATGCTTGTAATTATGTTCTTGATACATTCTTCCATGACTGTAACATATTAAATTAACTACTAAACTTCATTTTCTACTAATTGCCAGCAAATCCTTTGTTGAAGATTAGATTTTATTGGAACGTGTGGGTGTAACTCTATTCTTGATACATTCTTTGATGACTACAACATATTAAATCAAGTATTAAACTTGTTGCATTATGGGTTGTGAGCATTAAAAATTAATAATTGCATGTCTAGAAACAAGAATAATGATTTCGCTGCAACATTGTGCATTGGTATTGCTATGTTCTGTCTACATTCCAAATAGAATTGAACGTTTGTTTTAAACTGTGAAATCCATTTATGTTTGCATAAAAGATTGGTGGATTGACACAATACATTGTCATATAATTGTTAGATGTTCCATTTTAGAAAAAAATAACCTAAGCAAACACAATATCAAAGAACTATGAGAGCACCGAGCCATGCCAATGAGAACATGCGTTAAATCTAGAAAAGAACATCAATGAAGAATTGAAGGAAAATATTTTTTGATAGAAAATCCATTTAAAAAAATAAGAAAAGCACTGAGTATTGTACATCTATCCTTAGAAATTAGACCCAGTTCTTCGGGCCAAAACATTAAATGTATCTGCGACAAACACACGCATGGGATCCACAGTATGCAAGATCCTTGCAGTTTTCTCCTCGATGAATCATCCTGTGATGGAATTGATAGTTTTCAGAAGCTTCTCACGAGGAAGAAGGTGAAAAACATTCCACGGAAAATGGAATAGACCTTAGATAAAACCACCTCTGCATAGTCCAAAAAAATTCAGGAGCACATGTTGCATGTGCAATTCCAGAGGGCCAAATTAGTCCATTCTGGGCAGAAGGAGACGACTAGTACAAAAATGTCTTGCATCAACGAGAGTTTTGGACCTGATTCCTGATGATGTCAGTCAATAATATTTTGGCTTGAAATATATCTCTGGGAGAATCAACATATCATTGATTTACAATGAAACTCTTATGCCCAAAACAGACTAATTTGGAACTATGGAATTCCTACTTTCACACTGCAAAGTGGCTATTGTGTTTACTATCGGTTTCTTTTCTAAAACTCCTTTTGGTGTTGTCAAGATTGCCATCACCGAGCCGGAAAGTTCCATCCATTATGGTTGATTTCAATTTGGGTGCAGGAGTGGGAAAATTCTCTGCATTGCCATCATCCATTGTCATATCATCGCCCATCATATCATCTTGTTCCAGCTTGGAATTCAGGACATCAGCTTCTGCGATAGCCATGAATGCAACTAGGAAGGTTCTGTGAGTAGCCAGGGTTGCCTTGGAATTCTTTGGCTTGAAATGTATCTCTCGGTGTACGAAGGGACCATCTAATTTTTTTCTCCTGGGTGGAGGGAGATGAATAGTAAGAATATGCCCTGGAATAGTGGAACCTCTGGCCATTATGCCCCAATGTGTTTGTTGTGTCTGGACAGAAATGCTGCCACAAGTTATTAAGAATTTTCATTTACTGGAGACAATGTTTGAAATGAAAATCGGGGAGGGATAATATAACCCTCCTCAAATTATGGTTTAATATGTATCAATGGAATATCTCCTCGAGTCTTTCATTGATCAATGACAAGCTCCAGGGTTCGTGCAGAATGAGCTGTCACCATCGAAGCTCACTAATTGCACAATTAGGAAAAAGTGCGAAGGTGGAGGTGACGACAAAGAGAGATTAAGAATTAGCAATTTTTTAAAAGTGCCAACCCACCGATGAACAAAAAAAAATATTGCATCGTCTTTGAAATGAATACTTGCAAATCATAACATACTTGTGCGCAAATCTTAGTTTAATTCATAGTAATGACAAATCTTCTTCAGATTTCCGGACAATAATGACAATGTTAACAGTTCCTACAGGATGTCTACTACCATTAAAGCTTAATTATTGCACATCTGGAAACAAGTACGAACACAACGACGATGGCGAAACCGATTCCAAGAAATACTTAAGTATGGAAATTGGTCGAGCAGGTTACAAAAGAAAAATGATAGAAGATATACCCAGGAGACGTGAAGGGTCGATGGTCGTTCAAACAACACTCAAAGTTTCACCATATACAAATTCACAGATGGACTGCAGGGCTAGCGGGCCCAACCTTGCGACTGTTTACGGGTGGTGATCCCTATGGACTCTGTAACACTACTAATGGACTCACGGGCTGGGCGGCTCAAAAGTGGGGCTTCATTGTTCCCTAACCTACAAATAGCACCCAGAGTTCCGCGATATACAAATTGATAAGCCCATTTGCAGACTATTTCAATTTTAAGGGCCTCCTGTTCATGTAGTAGCACAATTGGAATTCAACTCATGAATCCCTAAGTATGAACTCTTACAAGGTATGGGCAGGAGGTTCTTATAGAGTTTGTACAGATCTCGCATTTCATAACTGACCACTTTTTCGATTGCGGATTCTCGGTCTGGTGGGCTCAAATCTGGGCCTCTATTGATATGTATCCTACAAAAAGCACCCAGAGCCCCACGATATACAAATTGTCTGCCGAAGTTGCGAATTGGGTCGCTCAACATTGTAGTGCTATTGTTCCCTGTCTTCTAAACATGATTCAAAGGAAATGAGTAGTACATAGTAAATATGTACTTCTCAAAAATATGGACATGAGATTTTATAGAGCATGTACGGATCCCTCATTCCATACTTAGCCACTATTTGGATGGCAGGTTCTCGGGCTGGCAGGTTCAAAATTGGCCCTCTGTTGTTCTGTTCCCTACAAATAACACCCACATTTATGCGATATACAAATTGACAAGCATACTTTCCATCTATTTGAATTTTAAGGGACTTGTATTCATGTCATAGCACAATTTCATTTGGTCTAGTTTATATTCGTTTATTACAATATCAAATGGGGAAGTGGTCGGTCGGGCTGGTGATATAAAATTAAATGAAATATGAAGTCGTGAATCTGCCAGCTTCTGCACCTACAAGTTTTCCGAAAAACAAGTAATGCATACTAAGTATGTACTCTTATAAACTATGGACATGAAATTTTTATAGATCATGTACGGATCCGCCATTCCATATTTTTCCACTTTTTTGGATTGGGGGCTCTCAGGCTGGCGGGCTGAAAATTGGGCCTCTATTGTTCTGCACTCTACAAATAGCACCCAAAATTCTGCGATATACAAATTGACAAGTGGACCTGCGGGATGCCTGGCTCAACATTGCAATTTCATTGTTCCATGTCCTCCAAATAGCACTCGGAGTTCTGCAATATACATATTGACAGTTGGACTCGAGGGCTGGCGGGTTCAAGTTTGCCATTGTTTGCATTGCAATACAATTTTGTTCATGGTTGGAATCACTGTTTCAGTGGTCGATGCCTGTTTGCTGCTTCGTTCCATGATTCTTGTTCTTCTTTGATTCAACTTTGCAAAGTTGAGGTGTTGCAGTTGCAGTTCAACCTCTTTGTGGTTGTTCATTGCTTTGTTGTTCTTCAACTTTGGAAGGTCGGCATGGTTGTTTCAGTGGTCGATGCTTGTTTGGTTCTTTGTTCCATGATTCATGTTCTTCTTTGATTCATATTTTCAAAGTTGAGGTCCTGTAGTTGCAGTTTGGCCTCTTCGTGGTTGTTCGTTGGTTTATTGTTCTTCAACTTTACAAGATTCAGACTTTGAAATGATACATTTTGCGTGAATTCACAATAAAAAATGCAATGTTGATCCAACCAGCCTGCAAGTCCACCTGTCAATTTGTGTATTGCAGAAGTCTGGGCTCTATTTGTAGGACACAGAACAATATAGGTTCAATTTTCATCCTTCCAGACTGAGAACCCGCGATCCAAAAAGTGCCTAAGTATGGAATGAGGAATCCGCATATGTTCTATAAAATCTCATATCCATACTTTATAAAAGTACATTTTTACTATGTATTTCTCGTTTATGGATGACAATCACTATCAACTATCCAACATATATAAAAAACATTATTTTGAACAATAAATTATTAATATTATATATTGATATTGCAGAATTTAATTAGATGACAAAGTTTGTACAAGTTGGTTAGGAAAGTGATATAAAAGTTTTCTGACAAATGAGAAATACATAGTAAACATGTACTTTTTAGTAGACATGAGATTTTATAGAGCATATGAGGATTCCTCATTCCATACTTAGGCACTTTTTGGATCGCGGGTTCTTGGCCTGACGGGCTTAAAATTGAACCTCTATTGTTCCGTGTCCTACAAATAGCACCCAGACTTCCGCGATACACAAATTCACAGGCAGACTTGTGGGTTGGTTGCCTCAACATTGCATTTTTTATTGTCCCGTAGGGATTCCGTATTAATTACATATTTAGTGATTTTTTTGGATCAAGGCCTCTCGCGCTAACAGGATGAAAATTGGGCCTCTATTGTTCCACGCTCTACAAATACCACCCACAATTCTGTGATATACAAATTCACAACCGGACTTGTGGGCTTGCTGGTCAACATTACACTTTCATTGTTCCGTCTTCTCCAAATAGCACTCAGAGATATTGCAAAATTTAATTAGACGAGAAAGTTTGTACAATCTGGCTGGCCAAGTGATATAAAAGTATTCCGACAAATGAGAAATACATAGTAAACATGTACTTTTATGAAGTATGGACATCATATTTTATATAGCATATGCGGATCCCTCATTCTATGCTTAGGCACTTTTTGGATCATGGGTTCTCGACCTGCCACGCTGAAAATTCAACCTTTTTCGTTTTGTTTCCTACAAATAGCACCCAGACTTTCGCGATATACAAATTGACAGATGAATTTACGGGCTGCTGGCTCAACATGATATTTTATAGAGCATATGCAGATCTCTCATTCCATACTTACGCACTTTTTTGGATAGCGGGTTCTCGGCTTGGCGGGCTGAAAATTGAGCTTCTATTGTTCCGTGTCCTACAAATAGCACCCATAATTCCACGATATACAAATTGATAGGTGGACTTGCGGGATGGTTGGCTCAACATTTCACTTTTATTGTCCCTTATGGATTCCGTATTAATTCCATATTTAGCCACTTTTTTGGATCGGGGGCTCTCGGGATGAAAATTGGACCTCTATTGTTCCACGCACTACATATAGCACCCACAATTCTACGATATACAAATTGACAACCGGACCTACGACCTGGCTGCTCAACATTGCACTTTCATTGTTCCATTTCCTCCAAATAGCACTCGGAGTTCCACGATATACAAATTGACAAATGGACTCGAGGTAAATTCTTAATATTAAATATTGATATTGCAGAATTTAATTAGACAAGAAAGTTTGTACAATCTGGTCGAGCGAGTGATATAAAAGTATTTTGACAAACGATAAATGCATACTAAACATGTATTTTTATAAAGTATGGACATGAGATTTTATAGAGCATATGCGGATCCCTCATTTCATACTTAGGCACTTTTTGGATCGCGGGTTCTCGGCCTAGCGGGCTGAAAATTGAGCCTTTTTTGTTTCGTTTCCTACAAATAGCACCCAGACTTCCGCGATATACAAATTGAGAGGCGGACTTGCGGGCTGCTTGGCTCAACATTGCACTTTTATTGTTCTGTGTCCTCCAAACAACACTCAGAGTTCCACAAAATAGAAATCTAGAGGACTCCACGACTGGCGGGTTCAAGATTGCAATTGTTAGGGATGGTCATCCTATCTAACTTTATTTAAAAACATTATTTTCAAATACTAAATTATTAATATTAAATATTGGTATTGTATAAGTGAAATACATTAAATTATTAAACGATGTTAAATTTCTTATTTAAAAAAAAAAGATGGAAACTAAAGAAAGTTTTTTTTATATTCTATCACCGCAAGCATAAAAAGGACCAATTCATTTTTAAGGGCCTCTTGTTCATATGATAGCACAATTTCACTTCGCACAGTATATATTCGTTGATTTCAAATTATTCAAGAACATCAATTTTACCAAGTTCATCGAATAAGCAAAAAATGCCAAAACAACGACCAATTTGAATTTTAAGGGCCCCTTGTTGATATGATAACACAATTTCACTTCGCAGAATATATATTTGTTAATTTAAAATTATTCCAGAACAATAATTTGACCAAGTTCATCGATCCAGGAAATCTGCTAAAAGAAGCCACATAATACATTTGTGTCACAACGCCATAAAAACTATCAGGCGGATGTGCGGGCCAGCTGGATAAAAAGTTCAATTATATTGTTTCGTGTCCTCCAAAGAACAGTTGGAGTTCCGCGGTATACAAATCGACAGACAAAACACATAACCAAGAACCAACCAAACTTCAAACAGGCCGTAAGAAAGTTCCGAGAAGGTTCCATAGAGAAGAACCCATCGGCCTTTGCACCAAACAATTTTATATACAAAGAAAAGACGTTTTCGCATTCATTTTATCTTGCATTTGGTATATGTTTCCAGTAGAAAATAACCGGGGCCATGGTATATATGGGGTTTTCTTCCATGCTAATCTTATGCACATGCAATCCCAGCTAGCCAAGTCCAACAAACATTCATCTGGATGTTGAACAAATATTACAGAGACACANATTGTCCTCATTTAAGGTGAATTTTCTATGTATCTGAAGCTCCCGCAGCATGTACACACCGCTTGCCTTTTTCTATAAATAAGTTTCATACGACAACTTTGCCAAATTAGGAAACACATTTTCTAACAGAGGCTTCCTAGCCGTACGATGCACAATTGTGTTGCCCACGGTTTGGATAACAACATTTATGCAATGTCCATATATATATGGACATTTTTCACCACATCGCAGAAAATCAATCATATCATCACTTATCAAAGCAGAGGCAGAAGAAGGGGAGTTGCATTTTGCACATACAGGTTCAAAGGGGGTCGAGTACACATTGCCTACAACTAAAACACCTTCAACCTGGCAACGTGAGGATAGGAATTAATACATTGAACAATATAATACACAATTGCACCCCCCCTTCCCTTAAAAAAAAAAAAAAGTAAACATGCGCAAAAATTTATGCAAGGCTATTTCTATAGGCAAAGTGAGGATGATTTTGTGGATGTATACACACAATAGTTGTAGAGCTAGCTAGTTTCTTCAGATCCTCTACCATATCTTCTCACAACTCTGTTACAAACGTTGCCTGGGTTGTCTGAAAGATCCTTTCTCTAACATCCCTCTTCTTTGTTATATTTTTGAACAACATAAGTGGAATCTACCCTTTATGCAATTGTTGTTCCATTGATGAAAACAAATATGAATACGTATCGAACAATTGTAGCTGCAACATGGAAAAGTGAAATATTTGTGTAACTTATCCGAGATACATGCACATGTGAAAGCAAAGGACAAAAATGAATATGAAAAGAGGTACCATTGCCTTGTTTCTTTTCACCTCTCCATCTTTTATATTGAGAATGTGTTGCAAGCCAAATTTTCTTGCCAATGTAACAACTGCCCCAATCATTCTGATTGGGTAAATATTAGTGCTCCGTGCAAGCTGGATGATAGTCGAATCTGGGACGAAACGATATTCTGAACAAACAACAAGATTTTTTTCCACAATGCTTGTTTCGTTTAGAGAAATAATTCGATCACAATCACCATGGTCATATACTGTTTTGGGAAATATATTAAAATTTGTAATGGATATCCCATTACGCGGAACTATCTTTTCTGCATGTTTCTGGACAAGTTGTGGAGGAACAGTCAGTGTCACTATAGTCATGGCCTCCTTGTCTATCATGTCAGCACACATAATGGATCTACTTTTGTTTGCCTTGTCCAAGTAGGTGCTATAGGCAACCATTATGTTCCCGACGAACACTTGTCCATACCGATGGTTGTTCAAGCCCTCTATTGACAGTACTTTGGATGTCACAACTCTAGACTTGATGACATTTTTTGAACATGAAAACTAAAGTGAATGGTACTGCCCTTTTTTTTTCACTGGCATAAATATACAAGTACATGCATAGCTTTGATGAACTATGGAGCCAGAGTTTGGCAACCACACCTCTTAGTCTGCGGAACATGCAACGCATTCGACGTCTCACTTGTACTTGTTGATACTTCTTGCAAGCTGCAAACCATGTATTGTAGATGACATCAACATATCCGCCATTCCATAGATGAATATATACTACAAGATATTTGTTTAGTAAACATACCAAGAGCATAGAGTATGCATCTTTACCTTTGGCCTTTTTGTTTTACTGATGTATGGGATGAATGACTTCTCATGCGCATGTCACTAGTTCAACTTTTTCTGATGCAAGCATGTGCAAATGAACATCAGGACTAAACAAGCATATGCATTGTATATTGTGCATCAGAAAGACTAAATAACAGTAAAACTGTATGCATCTGATTTTTTTTAAGTGGAGAAATGTTTAGTAGTAAACAGGGCGTGAGCGTGGGGCACCATGGCCAATCTGAATATCAAGGACCCCCGGAAGCCAGAGGAACAATCTTCAACCTGCCAGCCTGGCACCCACAATCGAGAAAGTGGGTAAATATGGAATAAGGTAGAAGCATGACCACATATGTGAATCCGTTGGTCTGCCAACCAGCGCACGAAGGAATTTTTGGAAAGCACACTAAGCAGGTGAATTAGAAAAAAAAAGGGATAATAAAACTGGAAAAAGTAGAAATAGGGAGGGAAGAAAGGCCCATTACTGCCAAGTCGTCATTTTCAAGTCTAATATTATATTCCCCCACCCAGTTTCTATATTTAATTTACCAACACACTTGGTATACCTTTAGAAAGATTGCACCACAGAACCGTCTGCTGTTGCACAAAACAATTCATCTCCCTGTCCAAGAAACTTGTTTTTTCCAAGGCATCAACGTCGAATATGAAATGCACATGAAGGCAATTTAGTATGAAGACAAACATCTAAAAGAAAGAGAAACAGGTCTATTTACCCGCCAAAGAGTCTATCGTCCTGTCCAGCCATTCTGTTTGTTTAAATGTAGCAATGCAACAAAAACACAATGGACATGAACTAACTTAGTATGCAGGAAGGCATGTATTGAGCATAACTTATAACGAAGACAAACATGTAAAAGAAAGATAAAGAGGGTTATTTACCTGCGAAAGAGACCATCGTCATCTCCACCTATTCTGTTTGTTTAAATGTAGCAATGTAGTGAAAACACAAAGAGCGAAGCAGATTAGTATGCAGGAAGGCATGTAAAGAAGAGAACTTACCATGTATGAAGGCAGACAACATGTACATATAATAAAATAGTTGAAACAATATACAGACCATAAATGAAATAAAAAACAACGGAATATGAAACAACAGTACAAGCCGACACCTTTCTATATCCTCTTCAACCGATGCAGTGGAGACTCCCTCGTTTTCTCCAGCTATTTTGTTTGTTTGAATGTGGGAATACACAAAATAAAATGAACATCAATGGAAGCCGGTATTCACCGGAGAACAAGCAATATGTACATATACTAAAACAGACTCAAGGAACAGTCTAGAAAGGAAGAAACATGAACCTTTGTGTTTCTCTATCCATGGTTGTAAACATGTGTTTTTTTTCCCTACCCAAAATATATTACAAGGCACACAATATCACACAATTGCATGGCCGTAGATAAACAATTTCTTGTTTTCCATGGAAATTTATCCATATATGCTTCCATCGATGAAAATACATGTTCTTTATCCTCTACACAGACTGTTGTTCCCATGACACAAGTTTTCGGTTTTCCGTGGCAAACTACCCAGACATGCTTCCAGACATCCAAATATAATCTTGTAGAAACTTTGTTGCACATATCATATCTCAAGCACAACACAAATTGTATCATGCACACACCACTCTATGTAGAGGAGAAATAACATGTAATTTCATATCAACACATCTGACCATACATGGTTTATAAATGTTCCCTTCATACATATGCTTTATTCCAAAAACAAAACAGTGGATATTGCAATTTCACATGCAATCCTCGAAAATCTTTGCATGCAACTATTTTTTTTCATGCCAGCAGTGAAACACCAACAAAATCTCACAAAATAATAGATATTGGCCTCGACAAAAAGGAAAAATAACACAACTGCATGTTGACTCCTGGGTGCAAGGGCTGAACACCGTAAAGCATCCCAAAAAATAATAATAAAAAAAAAAAAAGAAAAAAGAAAATCTCCAACCACTGCCTTTGAACCCCAACCCTGCAAGGCCGAATCAAACAAAAGAAAACAACAAGCACCAAACCAGCGAGAAAGAATGAACAGGTCGAACTCCACCCCCAGGGTCCCAAAGCGCAAACCTGAGCCAAACAAACAGAACCAACAACCCATGAACCAATGAACCAGCAAGAACCACCAAACTAGTAAACAACATATGTATCTCCAACGGTTACGAAATTGCAACCCAAGCACAGAAGGAACTGAAAACATACGAGGAGCATGCCACTACAAATAAGCAAACATTCTTACTTGCAAACTAAAAACACTAAACAACAAACAAGGAATACAAAATGAAACTATGGCATCGAAACATACTCTGAAACAATGAAATGCAGAAGTGTAGGTCGAATCGTGAGCGAAACAACAACAAACAACAACTTAGAAACCAACGAAGAAGAAGCACTCACCGAACCTATAAACAATGTATGTAGCTTCAACGATTACGAAATTGCATTGAAAAGGAAGAACAAGGATGAAATATACAGTGGAAATTCAATTGGTGGTGGACAAAGAAGACAGTGCAAATACACTATAACTGTATAGAAAATTTCGAAGAAAAATGTACTTCGAGAACTGTATTTACATAAACATTTAAGGCTATCAGACTGTCTAAGGACCTCGCGGTATGCAAACATTTAAGTTGTCAGGGTTGTTGGAGGACGTCGCGTCATGTAAACAGTTAAGCTGCCATGCCTATTGAGGCATCTCGGAATAAGTGTCAATACATTTCAACAAAAATACATCCGGCAAAGACGCTATAAACTTTGGAATTCTCAATCACTATAAAGCTTGGATATCAAAACATTTCAATATGCTTAGTACATATCAAAACTTATGGATATATTCAGCTAGCAGAAAAAGATAATACAAAAATTCTAACTAATGCTTTCATTAATCCACCTTCACGCAATATAGAGGAAAAATATATGATTACAAAATACTGTATACGAAAAAAAGTTTGGATATGTTGCCATATAAAACATTGGGAATAGAGAAGCCAGCAATAAGACCTTCAATCTCTTATCCAATTAGATCAGTCCATATATGACACTTTTTGTTATATAAAAATATATTCTTTTAATTCCATAGCTCCAACAATAGGTATTCTGCAAATATTTTAGGTCAAAGGACAAACTAATATGTAGTCAACTAATTATCGATTGCTATAGTCCCTCTATGCCTACAGAAGGGACTAATAACAATATTATCATAATACTATGACAACAGAAATTAATAACAATATTATCATAATAATACTAACAGGATATAACAAGTGGGAAGGTGAGGCGAGCAGACTAAGAGAACACGTGGTTATTATGTTACAACCTTGCAAAGAAAGATATCAGTAAAGTTGAAGGGAGACTTGGAACCTATTTAGTAAGATAAATCATGATTTCAGAATCAATGCCTTGGCATTTTAAGGTCGATTTTTTTTAAAGCCCAATATATAGACTAGTATTGGAGATAGTTGTGTTCACTTTATTCAGCCACGCGTTCCCTTTATTCAGACACCTGTTTAAGTTTCCTTATGTCAAGATTTGTTGCTACCTTTTTCAAGAAGAGATTAAGCCTGTGGTCGAATCCAACGAGAGAAGCTTGAATAACACAGCCTGGTGCATGTTAGCTCAGCTATCCCGATTCACTTTCAGATGATGTTCCTCACGAATGGAGAGCAGACAGATCAAGAAATGTGTTACTCGTGCATTACCTAGTTGGATCAAGAAATGTGTTACTCGTGCATTACCTAGTTGGTTTTGTTGGAAATACTAAAACAACCGAGAGGTGAATCGGCTTGTATATAAGCTTAAAACAATTTTATGCTTATTAAAACATTATTAATCTTTCTTCATGTGGTCATCAACAATGTACAACATATGAACAAGTAGTTAAAAACATCAGTCACACACATGAAGTACACACAGAGACATATTTTTTCACGGTGGAAACCCATAAAGGGAGAAAACCTTCCTTCTTCGGAGATGATAGGCGCTTCCTTTGTAGTTCCAGACATCATTTTACAATTATACCAACTCAATGTGAGGCTACTACTCCTCTCGCCTTACAAGCTACAACTTGTTGAGAGCTCCAACCTTTGGTTTCTCTTAGCACCCACTAGAAGGAAGCACCAACTCCCCTCGAGTATTCCAAAGCACCAATCGGATGGAAGCACCAACTTCCCTAATGTTCCGCCATTCAACTTCCGCTACATTGTGCTCCAACTCAGATAATGAGAACACTTGTTCCTCCTAGCACCACCTCGCTAATTCTAGTTTCTTCCGCCACAACCGCATGGAAGTTATTAACTCGCGGTTCAAGCTCCCACTGAACCTCTTGGCGACAATACCCTCCCAAGCACCTCCCAACCACCCTTAAATATCAAATAATGAATACACGTACAATTACACAGATAAATCAACTCTTACCATTCTTTCATTCTCAATTCTTCTTCTCTCGGCCTTTACCCAAAGAAGTCTCCTCTCAGATCACATTGTTCATTATCTCCGCTTCTTCATGTTTGCTCTATCGCTATGATCTGCTTCTACTTCATCGTTTCTTCTCTCGTCAGCTAATATTTCATCACATTCTCGACCTCATCTATAATGTCCCACCACTCATGTCCTTCTTACTATTTGATACTTTTTCCCTACAGAACGACCAACCAAATTCAGTCTCGTTCATATTCTTTATACAAGCTACCTTGACGACTCCACTTCCCCTTCCAATCGTAAATCCAAGGACATCTCGTCTGAAACTCAAACGCTAACTTATTTGTCATCATCGGTCCATTTATCTTAACTGATTTATAACTGAAGCTTTAATGTGTGAGGAATAACAACACCCCTCCGATCAATACTTGATCCAACGGTCCAGATCTAATTGGGAATTCACTCATCGCGATTTCAGCAATTGCGATGTCAAAATTCACAAATCCTCCAGACTATCCTCCGATTCTATGGCTCTGAGATACGCTATCCTCTCCCGAGATTAGCTCCCAAATAACGGACCGCCACTCCATGACCATTATCCTATCTCTCGATACCGGGCTCCACTACGCCAATCGCCCTCCTTCGTATCGACATCCGGGTCCCTAATTTCATCGGGTTTCGCTGGATCGCGATTCGACTTAAGTATACAAAATTTTGTCAACGGACTGGGATTCCTCGAACAAAATGCCGATGGTGCCTTGATCTTCATTAATCTCCGCCCTCGATGGACGGTCCCATCCTCGATTTCGGTCTTTAGATATCATGACTTTGTCATTTTAAAGTCCCAATCGCCGAATCTCACCGACGCTGGTTTGACACCGCAGTTAGATCCTCGCCATCGTCACTGGATTCGCGGATTTACATGTACCGGCGGTTGAATCCGCCTGACACTTGTCATTCCCGGTTGTTAATGGTCCCTAGATGACGTGGTCCTACCGTCGTGTTTGATCAACGGTCTAGATCACATGTTGGATCTCCGACGGGTTCAGATTCAATCGCGATTGCGCATATCGTAACCGGGTTTCGCCGCATTGTGTTCTTTGGTATTATTGAAATCCGGACTCAAACTCCGCCATGGAGCCCCGCCTACAAGTGGATGGAAGTTGATCTCGCTTGATTTAACGGTTAATGATCGAATCACAAAATCAAAGATATTGCGATTTTGGGGTTTTCGGTCATGAATTGACATTCTAAAGTCCCGGACCTAATCTCCCATGAAGCCTTATTCACAAGTGGATGGTGCCGACCGCTGATTTAACTACCGCTGAATAAATCGCTAAATCACATTGTGATTTTGGGGTTTTCGGCGTCATGAATTGACATTTCCAAAGTTCCGATCCCTCAATCTCCCATGAAGCTCTGCTTGATAAGTGGATGGTGCCATCTCGCTTTGATTTAACGGGTCGGATCAAATCGCGAATCGCATATCGTGATTTCGTGGTTTTCATGTCAAGTGAATTGGACATTTCAAAGTCCCGATCCCCGAATCTCCGATGACTTAAATCTGTAACTTCTACGATCCGGACGGTTGTCGGCCTTTCGTGAAATTTGAATGGGATCCAACGGTCAATCGATCTCTGTCTTCCTTCTTCTATAAACTCTTGTCATTTTCCTCCTGAGATTTTACGTCCGGATCCCCAAGGGTTTTATCCTTCTTATCCTCAAGATCTCCACTCATTGACGACAACAACCATCAACACGATTCATTGCTTTGTTCAATATTTGACAACAATATCCCCTTTGGCATTGATGGCAACACTTCATTCGTGACTCAACTCTCCTCTGCATTCGATGGAAACACTTGCATTCAGACTAACTTCCTCCAGATTGACCATTCAGACTCTCCTCTGCATTTAATTAATTAGGTTCGAATCTGTTCCGAATATTTTGAACTCGCCTTCTTTCTCCCCTTTGACATCAATGTCAAAGAAGAAACATTCTTCCACTTAATCTTGTTGTAGAACATACTCGCCATCTATAAGAGTATTTTAGGAATTTCACTGTATATTCAATAAGCACTCCCCTTGATCAGGTGCACATATTAGACATAAGGGTTTGTAACCCCCAGCTTTACCTATGATAACCAAAAGTGGGGTCGTGAAAGCTAATGGTTTCTAGTGGTAAAGATATCAACAACTGGTTTTGAAGGAATATAATCTCACCGAATAATTCTCATGGTAACTTGTTCTCTGTGAAAATGGTACTTGATTGGAATATTCTTAGTCTTGAATGAAGAACAGGATTCTGGAGACACTTATTTCAATCGTGTTATCACAATGAATTGGTATAGGATCGCAGTAAGTTACCTTCAAATCTACAGTGCTTGTATCATCCATAAGATCTCGTAGTAACAAGTGAAGCAAAGAAGTAATGTATTCTGCCTCTGGAGTGGATAGTGAAATGGATCCTTTTTTTTTACAAGGTTACAACTAGTTGTCACCTTAAGAAGAATGCTCCTCTACTTGTGCTTTTTCTCTTATCAACACAGCTTGCCAAGACTGAAAAGTACTAACTGAAATTTCTAGTGTACCACAAATTCATATGCTGTCATTGTTCCCTTTCGATATTTGAATATTCTTTTGACATACCAAGTGACTTTGTTTAGAGCAAGACCGGGAAACCGACCTACCATTCCAACAAATTTCATTATATCAGATCTAGATGTCAGTGATGTACAGTAGACTACCTATCATTGAACGATATGTCCTTTTATCAACATCGTGAGATATCATCTTTGCTCGCCTTTGCAACCAACCACCAGGTAAAGTAATCAGAGAAGAATCTTCCATCTGAAATTTCTTTCAATATCTCTTCAAATATTTTCTTGAGAAATAAAAAATCATGTAGAGCTTTGTTTTACTTGTGTTTTCAAGAAAATATGACAGCTTCTCCTATCATAGACATTTCAAATTCTATTTGCATAGAATTAGTAAACCAATGGACAGATGATTGATTAGGTACAACCAAAAATAATATCATCTACATAAACCAAAACAACTAGTAACCACCATACTTTTAATGTAAAGGTTATCACAATGCATCTTTCTTTGAACCCTTTTTCTGTATAAATTTGTCCAAATTTTAATACCAAGCTCAAGGGTCCTTTTTTTTAGTCCATATATTTTCACTATAAACATAATTAGGATTGTCTCACAATGAGAATCCTTCAGTTGCTCCATATATACTTCTTTCCTCTAGACTTCCATTAAGAAACGCCGACTTAACATCCATCCGATGTTTTGAAATTTTATGACAAGAATAAGCAAGAAATATTCCTCGATAGCTTCTAATCTTTCCACTGCAAAAGTTTCATCAAAGTCCCACCCTTCAACTTGTGCATATCCCTTTTCACTCAATCTGGCTTTATTTCTAACAACTTGTCCTTTTCATTCATTTATTCTTGAATACTCATTTGGAACCTATTACATTCTTGGTTTTAGGTCTAGGGACAAGCTCCAAGTATTGTTCTTCTCAATCATCCAACTTCTCATTCATTGCTCTAATCCAATCTTTCTTCCGACTAGCTTCCTCAAAATTTAGGTTCGCTATAGATAAAAGCAACATGAGATTGTTCTGTCTTGACCGGGCTTCTAGTCTAACTCCTCTACTTATATATCCCCAATTATCCCATTCGTGATGGTTCTTCTCGATAATTCTCGAGGAGATTTTTGCATCTTTCTCGTTGACTTGTATCGCTTTGAATGTTCACATCTTCCATCTGATCCAACTTCTCTTTCTGGATCCTTGGACCTGCTTCATCTTCATTTTCAACTTATCTTTTGTTCTTGGTTCATCACCGCTATATTTCGGACCGGAATTTCTTCATCAACTTTTACATCTATACAAATCACTAGTTTTATGCCTTTTATTGCAGTATCCTCGTATCTTTATTGTTTTTATCATAACCCAAGAAAATACCTCATCAACCCGCTCAATATATTTGCCAATATTTTCATCATTGTTCTTGGATATAACATGTGCTCCCAAAACTTTAAAATGTTTGATTGAAGCAGTCTTCCAAAACCAAAGTTCATAAGGGGTCTTGTCACCGTGGTGGTCTCGAGTATGTATTTTGTTATGATATGAATCACCAGATGAATTGCTTCCACCCAATATGTCCGAGGTATGTTCTTTTCATTCATCATGGATCTTGCAATTTGCTGTACTGACATGTTTGTCTCTCAACAACTCCCATGTGGAGTATTTGGAATTGTGTACTCTTTTTGATCCCATTTTTATCAATGTAATTCTTTGAAGTTTCCCTAACTGAACTCTCCTCCTCTATCGTAATCTAATGCTTTTTTAACCTTTTTCCTCGCTTGATTTCGCTACCAAAAGCCTTAAACACTTTGAACTTTTCAAGTGCTTCATTTTTCTTTCAAAAAGGCTACCCAAGTTAGTCTAGAATAATCATCAATAATCAACAACATAAAGTAATTTTCTTTTTCCTGTGACCTTCCTTTTTTGATGGTCCACATAGATCCATGTGTACTAACTGAGAGGTTTTTCCGTTGAAGGAAAGTTTTGATTTGAATTGAGTGCGAATAATCTTTCCTATCTGACAAGGATTACAGAAGCCTGGTTTGATATCTTTGAAAGATCTTTTACTGACCCATTGTTTTGAGCTTGATTATGTGATCAAAAATTTAGGTTCCCAAGTCTCTTATGCTACAACCAACTTTCATCATACTTGTTGTTGTATCTTCTCTTCTTCTTCTAAAACATAATGGGCTGTTTTCTCGCTCTTATACCTTTTGCAACTAGCTTACCCGAATCCATAGATTTGATTTTACGGTATTTAGAGGTAAAAACAACTTCTCACATCCTCGGTCACGTAATTTGACTGACACCAAGAAGGTTATGTTTCAAATTCTACAAGCAACACATCTTGAGCTTTTTCCTTTTCCATTACTCAAAACTCACAATTCTTTGACCTTTTCACCTTTCCTGGTGCATCATTTCAAAAGTTACATCGATTTGTTAGTCACTTAGAGTTAGAAACTTATTTCTATCTCCAGTCATATGTTTCGAACATACATTGTCAATATACCGTGGATTCTTTTTGTTTTGGGTTGATAGTGCTAGTCCACATTTGTTATCTACTTTCTTATTCCAGTCTTTGACATTTTCATCAGTGAGACTCCGATCTGGGTTATATTTCTTAAAATGACAGCTTGTTGCCTTATGTCCAAAATTACGACAGATGTAGCATTCTGGTTCAATGTGACAAGTTATCACAACAATTGTTATGTCTATACCGTTGTTGTGTTTCTTCAGGTCCTTCTCTTTCCAAATATCACATGATTCATAATCAGATCAAGCTTGTTGTTTGGTCAGTTCCCACCTTTGTTGTGGTAGATAGTTATTCATTGAGTATCTTGATTGTTCATATCTAAATCTTAGAGAAAAACTTTATAGCTTGTGTCCAAAATTAGAGTGAAAAACAACAAACCATAGAAGAAATTTTGTACCTTGAAAAGTTTGTCTCTCTTTGAGGAGGTCGATAAAATTCCTGGTCTACAACCCCTCGTCTGGTTTTTCCTTTCATTCGATCTTGATGGTTGATCTTCTTCTTTGTCTCATAGGTGATTATAATAATGTTTGAGGATTTACCAAACTTGATAGAATCGTTGTTACTGGATGATCACTACTTGCTCCTTCTTCATATCCCAATCCAACTTTCAACTTTGAATTTCTTTTGTTGATTTTAGACAAACTTTCATGCTTTTACATTCTGGCAGATTTTGATGATATAGTCTTTTGAATTTCTCCATTTTTTTTTTCTGGTCTTTACTATTTCTCTTCTAGAGCTTCACACCTGAAGCCTTCTCGGACAAATATTGTTTCAAGATGTCTCTATCTTTTATTCTTCTAATTCCATTTTCGTGAGAAAAATCTTCATCGGGGTTTTTATTGTCTTTTTCAAACTGTTAACACTTGTTTCATTGCTTTTAGATCCGAGTCTATCAATTCTTCCAATGCACTGATCAGTACTCCTTCCAAATCCACCAATGCCTTTTTCCTCATTATCATTACTGCCTGATTTTATTATCATGATCCTCTTGGCCATAAGTAGTTAAAAGTCATTTGTCTTATCCTCACCTGATGAGTCACTATCGGTGTCCTATGAGAATTGTCATTATTTGCAACCAAACTTTTCTTCTTATTATATTTCTTGTACTTGTACTTTTCATCATCGTCAGAGTTCTTGTCCTTTTTCTCATGGGGACACTTAGATGCAAAATGTCCCATCTTACCACGCTAAAGCATTTGAAGGGTAACTTCCTTGATATTTTCCGATCCTTTTAACCTTCCCCACAAATTTCGGCCTCAACAAGTTACCACCAATCGATTCTTTTGTCCGCTTTTAAAAAGATGCTTCTCTCAACGGATTTCATTCAAAAGAACTCTCATTTCATATGTAGTTAGGGTTCCTAGAAGTTTCATCAATGGATAGATTTTTGAGATCATTTAATTCTTCTATTGCGTAGACTTTTGGATTAAATTTATCAGTAGATCTTAAAATTTCAACTAAGAGTGAGTCATCAAACATCTCACCTAGACCCTTCATGAATTTACAGTTCTTCAACTCTTAAAAAATACCATTGTTTCATCTTCATTCATCTTTAGCTGTTCAAATTTCACCTTATAGGTTTGAAGTTTGGCACCTTTACTTCTCCTTTCCTTTCATAATCCTCTCATTATAAATTTATCCCGCTTTTGGCGTATCAAGATGCATCACCTTTTACGTAAACTTCAGCCATCAAGTCCATTCAATATAGCATTCATCCCCTTAGCGTTAAAACTAAATTCAAACTTAGCATCCTTGGTGGCTAGCACAACAGGCTTTGTATATCCAAATTTTACTACATCCCAAACATCAGCACCTGGCCATTAAATATGTTCTCACCTAATTCTCCTATAAAATTTGTTCCATCAAATAGAGGGGTTTAGAGGTTAAAGTCCCTTCATGACTTGTCATGTTTAAGCTTACGATCTACCTTTAAATAAAGGAACCATATCTGATACCAATTGTTGGAAACAACAAAACAACTGAGAATCACGCATATAAGCTTTAACAATTTTATGCTTATTAAAACATTATTAATCTTTCTTCATGTGGTCATCAACAATGTACAAAATATGAACAGTAGCGCAAAACCATCACACACGAAGTAATACTGTGAGACATATATTAATTTAGGAAACCCATAAAGGGAGAAAACCTCTTCTTTTTTTAAATGATAGGCAGTCTTTTTTTTCTTTTGTACATCATTTACAATTGAGCACCAACTCAATGCGAGGTTGCTACCTCTGTCTTACAAGCTACAACTTGTTTGAGAGTTCCAACTCTCCTCGGTTTCTCTAGCACCCACTAGAAGGGAAGGGCACCAACTCCCTCGAGTATTCCAAAACTAATTGGATGGAAGCACCAACTTCCCCGAATGTTCTGGAAGTACCAATTGGATGGAAGCTCCAACTTCCAAATACATAGGCTCCAACCTGCATAACAAAAAACAACAGTTCTCCCTTACACCAACCTGCC
Source organism: Picea sitchensis (assembly GCA_010110895.2). Lineage (NCBI taxonomy): Eukaryota > Viridiplantae > Streptophyta > Pinopsida > Pinales > Pinaceae > Picea > Picea sitchensis. The sequence goes on from SNQJ01S0010267.1 coordinate 134,647, forward strand.
ACCCTATTTTCCTTCCTCATGTCCGTATTGAAAGTTATTAACTTCCCGTGGTTCCTAAGCTCCTTAATTTGAACCTCTCGGGAGGGACAAATGGGCCCTCCTAAGCACCTCCTTAAGCACCCTTTAAATATCAAATAATGAATACGCATAACTTATGGATAAATCACTTCTTACTCATTCTTTTTCATTCTCGTAATTCTTCTTTCTCTCATTCACCCAAAGAAGTCTCCTCGCATCACATTGTTCTCATTATTCTCGCTTTCTTATGCTTGCTCTATCGCTCGTCATTTCACTTATCGTTTCTTCGCCGCCATCATTTCATCATATTCTGGACCTCATCTATAATGTCCCACCACTCATGTCCTTCTTACTATTTGATACTTTTTCCTTACAGAACGGCCAACCCAATTCGGGCCTCGCTCATATTTTTTTATACAAGCTACCTTGACGATTCCACTTCCCCTTCCAATCGTAAATCCAAGGACATCTCGCCTTGGCAACTAAAACGCTAACTTCTTTGTCATCATCAATCCGTTTCTCTTAATTGATTCATAACAGACGCATTAATGTGTGAGGAATAACAACTCCTCGATCAATAATTTTGATCCAACGGTCCAGATTTCCATCGATTTCACCTATCGCGATTTTGGTATTTTATGAGTGTTAAATTCGTGTCCTCCGACTTCGATTCTCCTCGATTCCCGATGGTCTTTCATATGCTGGCCCTCCTGATCTTAGCTCCCATTCAACGTGACCATCACTCCGCACCACATCCTTATCTTCCCGATAGTCGGCCTCCACCACGCCACCATCCCTTCACGGGCCGGTCGACATCCGTCCCTCACCACTCTGGGGTTTCGCTGGATTGCGATTCGACTGTAATAAAATTTTGTCAACTGGATCTCCGGGATTCTCGATGAACAAAATGTCGACGGTAACTTGATCTTCTCGGCTACACTTTGTCCCTCGATGACGGTCCCGGTCCCTTCGATTTTGAGACTTTCGGTTATCAAGTGACTTTTCATTTCAAACTCCGATCATTGATGCCTTCGCCGACATCACACGCGGTTTGACACGCATAGATCCCGCCATGTGTCAATTGACTGTGACTTACATGTGCCCGGTGTTGGACCCACTCGACACTTGTCATTCCATGGTTGTTCCATGTGTCCCTAGTTGACGTGGTCTGTTGTTGCGAGTTGGATCAACGGTCTAGATCACATGTTGATTCTCGACGGTTCAGATTCAATCATGATTTCGCATATCGTGAAATCAATTTTCGCTGTATCAGGTTCTTTGCATATTGAAATCTCGATCCCCTAAACTCCGGATGGAGCCTCATTCATTAAGGGGATGGTGCCGACCGCTTGTTTTATCGGCTACTTATCGACTGTCACGAATCGCGATATCGCTATTTCGGGTTTTCGGTCGGGCGGAATTGACATTTCAAAGTCCCGACCGACCGGCGAAGCCTCGTCACAAGTGATGGTGCCGCATCTCGCGCTTGATTTATCGGCTAATGATAATCGATATCGCGATTTCGGTTTTCGGCGTCAAGTGAATTGACATTTCAAAGTCCTTTATCCTCAATCTCCACATGACTTATCTCCTCGGTAACTGGGCAGACTGATTTGCCTGGCCAGAAATTTCTGAATGGGATCCAATGGTCACCCTGGATCTCTGTCCTCCTTCTTCTCTATAAACTCTTGCTGCGCGCGTTTTCTTCAATGTTGTTCCTCCTGAGCTTTTACGTCCGAATCCCCAAGGGGTTTTATCCTTCTTATCCTGCCATCTCCACTGTTGCCATTAATGACGACAACCATCAACACGCATTCGTTGCTTGTTCAATATTTGCCAATAGGTTTTCTCTCATTTGGGAGCTCTTCCCTTGTAGAAAACCAACTTTTTCTTCATTCCAACCAGTGAAGCAACAAAAGTGGACTGGTAAGCTTCCAAAATCATGTCAACTAGACTCAAAATTTCCATCAAACATTAATTCTAGGAAACGAACCATTGGAGGGAAAAATAATCATGAATTTACAAAAGAAATAAGTAACAGAAATTGACGAACTGGAATAACTTTGATACTGTAGAAGAGATGCTATAGACTGTAAAACCATGCAAAGGAGAAATGTTAACAAAGAAAGATATATTTGATATAAGTAAGTCTAAATTTTGCTTTCAAACCATGTTTATAATAGTAAATTTGATATTCTATGCTGTAGGTTTGATTTTGTTTGACTTAGTACATGTTATTCATAATTATAGTTTCCGAAGATTTTTATTAATACGTGGAGTTGTAAAATATACTCATCTTCTTGTCTCGTACGTTTTACTGAATTTCCTACAAAATTGATTAAAAAAATAAAAAATATACCAAAAAAATGTTTAAAATAAAACTATTTATAGAAACTGAATCCAGATGGATGAAACTGTGGTAAGTCTTCTTCGTAAAATGATTGCATATTATTGAACGTAGGATTCAATACAAGAGAAAATATTATCCCCAAAGAGAACCGTAGCCTTAATTTTAGAATCAAATATTTATAGCAAAATATATTAAATTTTTAATATGTATTAGTAGTTTAAATAGTATTTCTTATAATACACATGGAACCATTTAACAAAAAAAGAAATCTTCAGGTAGCAAAAACAAATAAATCTACATGATTTTTAGAAAATAAAAACAATTTAATGAAATAACCTACATTCTTATTCTTAATCATTAAATTAAAAATTCACTTAAATATAACAATTAGACAATGTTATCCCAATGAACTTTGTACCCCTTTACATTACATTCCTATTTTAAACTAAACATGCATAAACTAAACATGCAACCAACCTCCCACTGCTCTTACAGGACTTCAAGAGCACCCACGGGATATCACAAGGTGAACAAATAATAATTCGTTCTTCCTTTTTCTTTCCTATTTTCCACTGGATGGAAAAATAATCACCAATTTAGGAAAGAAATAAGAACAGAAATCGAGGAACTGGAAGAACTAGCTCACCTTGCTAGTAAAGATGAGGTGTTAACAAAGAAATATTCCAATGAAAATATTTGATATAAGTCTGAATTTTTCTTTCAAGCCATGTTCATAATAGTAAATTTCATATTTTATGGTTCTTTTCATACATGTGTTTGAGGTTTGATTTTATTTAGCTAAGTAGATGTTTTTCAAAAATTCTGTTGGTTTCTGAATCATTTCTTAATATGTGGAGTTGTAAAATATGTTCAACTTCTTGTCTTGTGCTGTCCTTATTCCTTAATATGTGGAGTTGTAAAATATGCTCAACTTCTTGTCTTGTGCCTTTTGTGTCACCCTTATTTGCACTCATTTTTAGCATGCCATAGTGCTTCTATTTAATTATGACATGGAATGATTCTCTCAATCTTGAATGAAAAGCAAGAAATGCACTAGACGGAAGTGAGACGCACCCATTGACATATATAGAAAGACTAGCGTTATTGGTTTCTCCTCTCCTGCTTTCCATCTCATCGGAAATGGCCATGGCACATAATGGCATCCGAACCAGGGCAGGAAGGCATGGCACAAAGATTAACTAGGGATCTATCACTGGACTTGAATGGTTTTTGAAGAAGCCAGTATCTTGAATGGTTGTTGAAGAAGTTGGGATATTGAATGGTTGTTGAAGAAGACTAGGCACATGTGTAATCCACCCAGATATATGCAAGCATTTGGTTAGATGCATACAGGTTGCCTCATTTCCATGAGAGGTAACTAGGGATCCATCACCCGGCTTAAATGTTTGTTGAAGAATATAGTATCTTGAATGGTTGTTGAAGAAGTCAGGATCTTGAATGGTTGTTGAAGAAGACTAGGCACATGTGTAATCCACCCAGATGTATGCAAGAAGATGATCAGATGCATGCAGGTTGCCTCATTACCACGAGAGGAGGCATTAATTGTAGCGTCAACTGTCGTGAAAAGAGAAGGGTCAACTTCAAGGAGACATTGTCTATAGAGTGCCTTCCTATAATGAAGAGCCCCACCTATATAGTGGTCAATCATAGGATTTAAAGATTTTTTTTTTTATAAATTTATTTTTAATCCTGACAAATAGATTTATAAAAATAACACTCACCCGGGGAATAATGCCCTGTCATGATGATTTTAGCCAATGAAAAATTCACAATATCAAATAAAAAAAATACATAAATGTATTGCATTTCAAGGAAAATTCAAGTAATAGAAATAATGAAAAAGACTTAAGGTTTATAATTTTGAAGGCAACAAAACGCATCCATTAATACACCAAAACACACCGTGTAATACCCAGTCAATGGATGTTGACCATAAGGTGGAAGCTATAATCCCTAGCTGGAGCCAGGGACTAATAAAATAAAATGAAATACAAATTATAGCATGATATTTCCAGAAATTTAAAAAATGAATGTGAAATAACATAAAATAACAACAATCTCTTAAATTTTTTTTACAAACTTTGGGATTTTAAGAAAAATTGCATAATGTGTAAAAGTAAAGTAAAAGTCTTATGGTGAAATTAAGTCCCCAATGTAATTGTAATTCCCCAAGATCATTCTTGGAATAAAATAATGAAATATACACTCCATGGTGCATGTTTAAGGATAAAGTCCCAATGAGGAAAGTTCTTGAAGGGGAAAGTATGATGATAAAGTCCAAAAGAGGAAAGGTCTTGATATGGTAAATCCGTGATGAAGTAAAATAAAAATAAAATATACATGGGAACATTGAAATTTTAAAACCATGTCAATATTTTGACATTGATTTGACATCAATCAATGGATAAAATAAAATTAAAATTAAATAAATAAAATATAGATTTGGGATAAAATAAAATAAATAAAAATATATACAAAATCAAATTTGAATGCAACAAGAATAAAATGAGGCTGAATTTTGAATATGGGTCAAGGTTCCAACCGCGGGTCAAGGTTTTGACTGTGGATTCCACACCTAGAAATCCAAGAAATATGAAAAAATCATATAATGGACAAAAATCAGACTTTCAGATTTTGGATGACACATCATACAACATGTCAAGGCCACGTAAGGTGACACCTAGGAAGAATCATAACTTGAATCCAACCTAGAATACTGGCATCAACAACATCAAATGGAAATGAGTCTATCACATCAAATTGTTCTGCTTCGTCGATTTACTTAGGCTCAATCAAGATCTGTACATGAAAGGGTATGAAATGCGACGAAATCTAAGATCTGGATGGGTGGAAATTTGGTATTTACAATATATAAATACTTAAGGATTAAGATATAATAAACATATATGGATTCAAAGGTTGTTGCAGACTTAAAAACATTTGGGGTTTCCATCTCTTTCAAACAATCGGAGGATCTATTCTAGAGTTTCCTCTCGTCTATGACCGAATGCACATGATCATTCTTCCTTAACTGTGCACAATATTTCTCTTTTGTTTAGGCATGATAATTTTGAAAACTTGAAACAAAATAAGTATCTTGCATAGAAAATGAACCTGCAACCCTATCATTGCAACCATATGAAGAATTGACTTTGTTATAAAAGGAAGAAGAAACTTGCTAATAGGTTATAAAATCTACATGCTTTCCCCTTGCCTTTTTACTAACAAATCTACGAAAAAGAGATGGACTTGTTCAAAAATGAGGAAATGAAAAGAAGGAATTTATTGAAATAAATCATCTATGGTATTGACCTTTCATGAACAATCTACTATTGTAAACGAATGTCATGAAATATTTGTAGAATTTTTTTTCTAGCTTGTATCCACTCGAAGATAATATCTCAAAATCTCGGAAAATATTAAAGATACTACAATTCTAGTTATGGATTTTAAATTAAATAATCTGATTAACATGTGAGAGCTACAACATGAATATGAGGAAAATAAGTTCAACAAACAAAGTAACAATATGCTTTTCATTTAATCCAACCATTGTAGTGATATGATAGTACAAGCCGATGCACAAAAAACAACAAATCCTTAAAAGCAAATCCTTTTCAAGTTATAAAACAAATCATTAAATCCTGCAATCATATAGGATAAAAAACTACTTTTAAGTTCATTAAAAACAATTAACACAAAAGGTTCAAAAGCCAACTTGTTAATCTCATCACACAAGGATCAAAGAAGCATTATAAATCAAAGGTATAATGAAGAACATTTGAAAGTACAATATCAAAGAGATTATTGGTCATGGAAAACCTCCTCAAAGACAAATAATGAATAAATATCTAAACCCATAACCCCCTCAAGGTAGATAAATAATATTCAATAGGATCATAGTTGTAGTGAATTAAGCATTAGAGCTGAAGTTTTGGTATGGCCCCCCTTCCATTTTTATTTTATAAGTAAAATAAAAGACGGGTTGTTATGGCCGCAACATTTAGGTAACATAGATGCTAAGGTTTTATGGAAATAATTCAAAATAGTTGTTACTTTAGATGAAATTTTTCATCAACAATGGATAGATTGAATGTAATGAAACTTCCAAAAACTACTGAAAAAAATTATAAATGCAGATGCATCCATCCATTCGACATTTTCACACTCATGAATGTTCGCACATATGGATTTCTCTATTCCTTCGAATATTTTCCTATATGGAATATGGTTTCCATTGGAATGGATCCTCTCTATTTGGGATCCAAAATTGATCAAAAGTCCCACTTAAGTGACATCCCAGATTTTTAGATTAACTGTCAACTATGTACGCAAGTATCACTTGTACTGAGTTGCCACATGGAAAACTCCAATTCACCTGTCTTCACTAATATGTACCCAATGACAGGCCTCCACATTTCACTCTTTCATTGATTGTGGGATGAGTGGGTCCCATCCTGATATCCTCATATCCCTGAGGTACAACTTGCACGTTTTCTAGATCAAACGATAGACAATCACCCAGATCAATGGTTGATACAAATTATGTTGAGAATGAAATGAGATACAAAATAAATATAGAAAAAATAAATAAATAAAATGAAACCCAACTTCTATTAATGAATAAAATAGAAGAACATTGTAGAGTATCTTATCTCTGAAGAGAAAGAGATTTTGGATATCGCAAAAAGATTTACATCACACTCTATTACATGCTTAAAGGACCTCCTTCACTTCGATTATATATGAGAAAGTGAGAGGAGAATAATTCCCATGATGCATGTGGGATAAATTGGTATAAGTTTACAAAAGACAATATGAATGTAAAACAATAGGATTTATTGAGAGGTCACCCATCCCAGTACTACTCTATCCTAAGCGCACTTAACTGCAAATTTCTAGTGGGATCTGGTGCATTAACGTTGTAGCCATTACATTACATTACAAATGGAGATGGAATTAAATTACATTCCCCATCAAAAGGGTGAATATCATGGTTTATCAAAACCATAGACTTAGAAACATTGATTTGGTTGAAAAGGTGGTTGACCACTGAGATCCACTTGGATCAATCCTCCTCTCTTAGAAATTAATGGTCCCCATTGCGTCAAGTTCCCTCAGGAGATGGGGAAACTTTTGTTTAATTTGAAATTTGGTGAGTCACTTTCCTTGTTGAATTAGTTGTCCTGATTGTACTTGGCCTATGGAAGGATGTCATGAACCTATTGGTGGAGGTGCTGAGTTCGTTCAACAAATATGGCTACATGATTTACTTTGGTATGAGTGTGGGAGGACTCTGTCAATGAATATGTAGCAAGAAGAACTATATAAATGGTGGATAATGGTTGGGAACCCAAGCACACCTAAAAAGGGTCGTGGCCAATAGAGTTATGTTGAACATATGTAATACTCTCATTCTCTATAAGGGATCATCTATAGATTGGACCATTGGGTAAGAGAGAACTAGGCACCAAGTCAATGGAATGCGAGATGTGGTAGTGTAGAGACACCTCAGTAGGTGAAGAATAAATATATTTTTTCTCCTATAAAATCTTGTTGACTTGCATATGCTTGATAGAAAGGTATTGGGCAAAGGCTGTAGTGGTCGCAATGACCTTCTATTCACCTTATAACTAGATCATGAAGAGTGAAAAATTTGTGGTTTGATAGATTACTTTGTGACATTGTTTTTCCGAGATCAATGACATGGAAGTAGTCTTAGCTACCTCTGGTACCCTATAGAGTTGTCCTCCCAGAGTAACAATGACACTACAAGACTGAGACTAATAGATAGTGTGATGTTTCCACATATATGGCTATCCTTAAATAACATCATAGACTTTAAGTGGGGAACATCACAAAGTACCTCATCATTGAAGGGCTTGATGCCATAGGAAAAGAGGCACTACCGATTGACACATATGTCTTGTCATCGTCTCAACCATCTGATGGTGTATGGTTGGGGGTGTGGCATCAATGGTAACTTCAATCTCTTGACAACCTCGACTGAGATCAGGTTCTTTTGACTCTCGCTGACAACAATGAAATGTAGTGGGGTATCCTTTACCCACATATTGTTAGGACCACACAATGCACCTTTTTGCCACTATTATACTCTTGATTACCCATATTTGAGCTCATACTATCACTTTAGCTGATCATTCCAAAGGTATACAACGTCCCTTCTCATTACTATACGTTTAATCTGTTTTGCATAATATTTTACATTACTTTTGGACTTAACCATTGATTAGACTGCAGATTAGCATTTGAGCCCCATTACTGAAACAAAGAACTGTCACACAAGCCCAAGGTCGCTGTTACTGAAACACAAGAGCCTATATATTCCAAGGTCTCTGTTGCTGAAACATGAGAGGCTATACAGTCCGAGATATCTGTTGCTGAAACACGAGAGGCTATACAGTCTGAGGCCGCTGTTGCTGAAACACAGAACTGTCACACAGTCCGGAGTCGCAATTGCTGAAACACAGAGCTATTACATAGCCCAGAGCTGCAGATGCTGAAACACAGAGGAGACCGCCAGAACCAACGATGCTGAAACACAAGCTGTTACAGTCAGCGATCAACAAGCACCAAGCCGACATAGTCAAGAGCGCCATTCACGTGGCTGAAACAACCCGTGAATTGCGATGCTGAAACAGCTCCTGTACTAGCATTTCTGTTACGTAAGAATAGGACATCTTGCTCTGGTTTAGAAAGAAGATACGACTAAACATAGGACTCTGATATACATTGTAATCTTTGATATTGTATCGAAGGGGGTTCCCTCTTTAAATAAGGGGGAATTCTTCATTCGAGGCATCCAAGTTTTTATGTATTGAAACGCTTCAGAGAGAGGGACGCACTCCATTTTTCTCAGATTGTAATATGATGTTTTGACAGATGAATAGGAAATTATTTTGAGCATCCTTCTCTAAGCTTTCTCGTTTCAGGGGAATCTTGTGAGAAGGGAGGGCCCACCTTCATCACAAGATTCACTCGTTAGTTTTAGAAGTGTGTTGGTTCAATTTCTGTTTATATTTTTGTTTTGCTGAAACATTGTTTTAATGAATTCTGCTTTGCTGAAACACTACTGACTCTGTCTTAGTTTGTTAAATGAAATTCGTAATTCTTTTTATCAGCAACCTTGTGTGATGATTTTATGAGGTTAGCCAGAAACTGGGTTAAAGGTTCCTACTCAGACAGGAAGGAATCAAAACACCTTGTCTTCTGTAGATTTCATTTAATTCTGCAAGTGTGTTAGCGAGGGATTGGGTTAAAGGTTTCTGCTCAGATAGGAAGGAATCAGAACACCTTGTCTCTGTAGATTTCATTTAATCCTGCAAGTGTGCTAGCCAGGGATTGGGTTAAAGGTTCCTGCTCAGACAGGAAGGAATCAAAACACCTTGTCTCTGTAGATTTCATTTACTTTTGCAGCGTGCTAAGCCAGGGATTGGGTGCAAGGTTCCTGCTCAGAAAGGAAGGGATCACACCATCATGTTCTCTGTAAACCTCAGTTTCACAAGTGTGCTAAAACAGAAATAGGGCCTAAGGCTCCTGCTTAGAAAGGAAGGAACCAACCATCCTTGTTTTCTGTTAGATAGAGTTAATTGTCTTCTGCTTACTGTTTTCATGAAAGAGTGTCAGCACTGAAGTCTCTGTTTGAGAGTAAGGGTCCTGTTCTCTGATTGCAGAATAGTTGTTCTTTCCCATTGCAAGTATTATTTGTAATGTAATCCATGATTCTTAAATTAATCTTTAATATCTGCAATAGGGAAGTTTCTTTCCTGTGATTTAATTCAGAACTTCAGTATATTCAAGCAAGTGTAATTAGCATAGTTTCTTTTACTACAACTGTAAGTTGCAATTGGAATTGAGCATATATAGTGCATGGTTATCTTTGAAATAAAAGACTTCCCTGGGTTGATAATTAATGTATCACTTGGTTGTTTGAATCAATTAAGCAATTATAGTCACCAACATTTTGGCGCCGTTGCCGGGGAAGATAGCTATAGATTTCAAAAGCACTTATGGTTTCTTTTCTTTAGATAAAAAGATTGCATGAAAACCCCCAAAGACACTAACCCTACAGGTGGCAAGGGAAAAGGAAAAGGAGGAAGAAATACCTACATAGACGAAATCTTATCAAAGTCTGAATCTACTGCTCAACGACCAAATCTTCGAAAACAAAACTCCCAGCCTTCATTTCAAGCACATTTTGGAACAGGGAAAGAAGTTTGGAGCCCTGAGACAGTCCAGAAGCTAGTAGGAGATATTGAGGACAGAGCAAGTGCAACAGGGGAGCAGACAGAGGAAAACATGGATGAGTACAATGAGGAATTGCATCACGAGGAACAGGTAGAAGGAGAGGTAAAGGATGAAAATTCTTTTTCTACATTAGGATTCCCTATAGGCGATCTCCCTAGAGGAGAATCCCCCATGAAAAATATTCCACTCTCAGCATTGCCTAATTTTCATGGTTTATCTTCATAGGATCCTGATGAATTTCTGTTTGAGTTTGATATATTATGTAGGAGTTATGATTACATTTATAATGCTCAGAAACTGAAGCTATTCCCAGCAACACTAAAAGGGAATGCCCTAAGATGGTTTATGAGTCTTGGAGGCCATGTAATCACAACATGGGACCAAATGAAGCAGAAATTTCTGAACAAGTACCAAGACTACTGCCGAACAAGAGAGAAAAGGGAGGAGCTATTCAAAATGATGCAGAAAGAAGATGAGAATCTAGAGGACTTTGTAGAAAGGCTACAATACAATCTACAAAGATCCAGTCACCTCAATGTAAGTAAAGACATTCTTAAAACTATATTATTAAAAGGATTAAGGGATGACTCTCTGGATATGCTGAATATGCTTGGGAAAGGGGACATATCTAAGGAATCATACGATGAAATTGTTAATTTA
>SNQJ01S0010267.1:154353-166524 GCA_010110895.2 Picea sitchensis
TTAATCTGTTTTGCATAATATTTTACATTACTTTTGGACTTAACCATTGATTAGACTGCAGATTAGCATTTGAGCCCCGTTACTGAAACACAGAACTGTCACACAAGTCCAAGGTCACTGTTGCTGAAACACAAGAGGCTATATAGTCCAAGGTCTCTGTTGCTGAAACACGAGAGGCTATACAGTCTGAGATCTCTGTTGCTGAAACACGAGAGGCTATACAGTCTGAGGCCGCTGTTGCTGAAACACAGAACTGTCACACAGTCCGGAGTCGCAATTGCTGAAACACAGAGCTATTACATAGCCCAGAGATGCAGATGATGAAACACAGAGAAGACCGCCAGAACCAACGATGCTGAAACACAAGCCGTTACAGTCAGCGGTCAACAAGCACCAAGCCAACACAGTCAAGAGCGCCATTCACGTGGCTGAAACAACCCGTGAATTGCGATGCTGAAACAACTCTTGTAATAGTATTTATGTTACGTAAGAATAGGACATCTTGCTCTGGTTTAGAAAGAAGATCCGACTAAATATAGGACTCCGATATACATTGTAATATTTTATATTGTATCGAAGGGGGTTCCCTCTTTAAATAAGGGGGAAGTCTTCATTCGAGGCATCCAAGTTTTTATGTATTGAAACGCTTCAGAGAGAGGGACGCACTCCATTTTTCTCAGATTGTAATGTGATGTTTTGACAGATGAATAGGAAATTATTTTGAGCATCCTTCTCTAAGCTTTATCGTTTCAGGGGAATCTTGTGAGAAGGGAGGGCCCACCTTCATCACAAGATTCACCCGTTAGTTTTAGAAGTGTGTTGGTTCAATTTCTGTTTATATTTTTGTTTTGCTGAAACACTGTTTTAATGAATTCCGCTTTGCTGAAACACTACTNCTTGTGTGATGATTTTATGAGGTTAGCCAGAAACTGGGTTAAAGGTTCCTGCTCAGACAGGAAGGAATCAGAACACCTTGTCTTCTGTAGATTTCATTTAATTCTGCAAGTGTGTTAGCTAGGGATTGGGTTAAATGTTCCTGCTCAGATAGGAAGGAATCAGAACACCTTGTCTCTATAGATTTCATTTAATCATGCAAGTGTGCTAGCCAGGGATTGGGTTAAAGGTTCCTGCTCAGACAGGAAGGAATCAGAACACCTTGTCTCTGTAGATTTCATTTACTTCTGCAGCGTGCTAAGCGAGGGATTGGGTGCAAGGTTCCTGCTCAGAAAGGAAGGGATCACACCATCCTGTTCTCTGTAAACCTCAGTTTCACAAGTGTGCTAAAACAAAAATAGGGCCTAAGGCTCCTGCTTAGAAAGGAAGGAACCAGCCAGCCTTGTTTTCTGTTAGATAGAGTTAATTGTCTTCTGCTTACTGTTTTCATGAAAGAGTGTCAGCACTGAAGTCTCTGTTTGAGAGTAAGGGTCATGTTCTCTGATTGCAGAATAGTTGTTCTTTCCCATTGCAAGTATTATTTGTAATGTAATCCAGGATTCTTAAATTAATCTTTAATATCTGCAATAGGGAAGTTGCTTTCCTGTGATTTAATTCAGAACTTCAGTATATTCAAGCAAGTGTGATTAGCATAGTTTCTTTTACTACAACTGTAAGTTGCAATTGGAATTGAGAATATATAGTGCGTGGTTATCTTTGAAATAAAAGACTTCCCTGGGTTGATAATTAATGTATCACTTGGTTGTTTGAATCAATTAAGAAATTATAGTGACCAACACATATATGAGTGGAAGAGGGGATACCCCTCCTCAAGTTCATCAGTTATTGTGTTTGTATTGTTGTGGAAGTGATGGTAGCAGTGGGTTATGCATCGACAATCTGTTTCCATTTATTGTTCTCTAAATCAAAGTACGAGTCAAGTTATGATTCTTTTTCTTTGAGCTCATCCACCAATCACTGTTTCGAGCAACATTCATCAGTGTTGTGGTAGGGGATTTTGTAGAAATCACACCCATTTATGATGTCTTTCTTAGAATTCCCATCACCCTTATTAGTTGTTTTCTTGAACTTTATTTTTCCTTCGTTCTGTGAGTTATGGTTTCCTTTTCCATGCTTCTGTTGTGGTATATTTTCAAACCGAACTCCTGCTTACTCCACTGCTTGAATTTATTCTCAATTTTCACTGCATATCGATAAGTAACTCCTAATGAGGAGATGCCCAAGAAATACATCTATGTTTGAATGTACTTATGCAAACCAATGTGGTAAGTCAAAACTAGGTTCCACTCAAAATATTTGATACCCATCTTTGAGCACAAAGTATGAAAGATGTTGGTGTATGATAGCACTGTCTATTCTCTTTTCTAACACCGAGTCATCCATCTCATGTAATGGTCATCATAGTTTTCAATAGGGTATAAATCCTCCTTGAGGGCATATACAAAGGTGGCCCAAGTGGGTTCTCTCTTGAATGGTGTAGATTCATTTGTGGTGTATATCTCCTAGTAACCTTCCCACCAAGCTCTGACATGGGGAATGGATTTAAGGAGTGCGAAGGTGATCTTTTATCTCTTGAAAAAATATTGGACAGAGTAATAACCTTCTAGAATATTCAACCATTTTTCTAGAGCATATGCATTCATATGGAATTTAAATAAGGGGATATAAAAATTGGCTTGTACCTTGAAGGGTGTCACACCTCTGAAATGGGTTCTTTTCGAAGATTCCTTGGCCGCCATTGATATTGGTCGAAGGATCTGAGAAAAATTTTACATCATCTCTTTTCTATATCACACGAGGGATTCCTCAAGAAACGTCTTGAAAAGATCTTCTACTATGTCATCTCTCTTTTTTTCTTCCATGGAAGGCTTCTTGATTCGATGGGGGTGCTATTCCCCAAGCTCAAACAGTTCGAGAACCAACTCTCAATATCCTGACCTCGTTGGGGATATGAACAGATAAACAACAAAGAGAATATTTCTATGATACCACTGATCCATATTATACTAAGAACACAATGAGATACAAATGTAATATAACATAAACATAGAAATACAATGAAATCCAACTTCTTTTAATGAATAATATAGCAGAACATTGTAGAACACAAACTAAATAGAATGGGGTAGCATATCTATGAAGAGAAAGAGATGTTGGTTATGATTCATTTGCAACAAGATTTACATCACACTCCATTACATTCTTAAAGGACCTATTTTATCTCAATTATATGTGAGAGAGTGAGAGGAGAATAATTCTCATGATGCATGTGGGATAAATTGGTCTAAGTTTACAAAATTCCATAGGCATGTAAAACACTAGGACTTCCCGGGAGGTCACCCATCCTAGTACTACTCTAGCCAAAAAGTGCTTAACTACAAAGTTATAATGGGATTTGGTGCATTAATGTTGTAGGAATTACATTACATTACAAATGGAAATGGAATTACATTACATTCCCCATCAAAATGGGTGAATATCATGGTTTATCAAAACCTCAGACTTAGAAACGTTGATTTAGTGGAGAAGGTGGATGGACATTGTGATCCACCTAGATCAACGGTCCAACTCAAAGAATTTTTTTAAGTTGTAGGACTGATAAAATCTTCTCTTCGTCCCAAATTCACCATGGAAGGACACCTGTCCTCTCCACCTATCACCCTCCACCTGAAACCTCTACGTTGGATTTAGGTGCTTGCATGGTATTGGGTTATTAGTGCATGGCATCCACGTTGGGATGACGTGTTCATCCTTCCTAGAATTCTTCAGTCGCTTAGGGGTTAAGGTTCCACTGTGTCAATGTTCCTTATCTGGCAATCCAACATACAACATTTCAAAAAATTCCCCTTTTTTTAGAAATCCAAGATTTCTGGATATCTAGATGATTTGGGTTCCACCGCACCATTCCACCATCTGGACTTCTATAAAATCCCTTCTATAATCCCCAATTTAGTAATTTGTAATGTAGATATAATATATGGCCTTGGGCCAAGCAATGTAATCTGTGAACTTGTATATAAAAAATTAATAAATAAAATACAATCCCAGTTGCAAATGAACATGGATAGATATGGGGATTGAGTTATCCATAAGTAGGGAAAATGTTAGGGGATAAATTTGGGCCATGGGATATTTTTCTATGCTTTTTCCCAAAAGAATATTCATCATTTTGAAAATTATTAGCCCAAATTCTATAGGATAAAATTATTTTACCTTAAAAATAGACAAACTTTTATACAAACTATATAAAATCCTTAGAAATATGAATATTTTTACAAAAGTATCGTCAAACATTTAATAGTTGGCATATTAAGGACTACTAATATTTTCCAAGGTTTCTACATTTTAAAATAAATTTCCATCCTTAAAATTATCCTTGTCCACAAGAGAGGAGGGATCTAAGGGGGTTTTATTCATGAGATTAAATCCCAATTTTTTTTTACTGATTTTTATTACTTTGATTGAACCTTATATTCATTTCCTTAACTGTAGGAGAGTCCAATAATTGAATACATGTAAGAGGGTGGGTGTGTGAGTCACATCCCATAGTTATAAAGAGTTGGGACTGAGTAGAATCATCTTGGGGAAAAGTGTGAGTCAAGAAAGTAGGAAAAATAAAAGGAGGAAATTTGTACGGGGACAGAGAGGAGCATGCATACAATAATTTATGAATGGGAATTAGAAGACAACATAGGGAGCATGTTGGATTTGAGAAGCAAAAATGGTGGAAAAATTATAAAAATATTTTGGAGTTTTTGAAGGTTGAAAAAGAAAGCTATCAGGCTTGTAGAAGAAGCAGGTTGTCAATCCTATGGATTGAAATCCTTGTGTGAGAGTTTTTTTGGAGCAACAAGATTTCTACTAGTAGATTTCCTGGTAGTTTTCTTAGCAGTCGACATCACTGGAGTCCGTAGTAGATATATTCCTTTCCAACCTATGCTTGAATCCTTGATAAACGAATGATACAACTTGAGGGGCTGTGAGCAGAGAAGGGGGCACATTCCTTGGGCCAATATGGTTGAGTGGAAGACAACTCGAGGAATCAAGAAGTTGTAGGATAATACCAGTGGGTTGTGGGTAACCAGGGATGCGAGTGGATATTGAAGAGACACCCCCTTTTGTGGATTTCCTAGCCCCATCTTAGGGGAGACTTGCTATTGATATTTGGAAAAACATGTCTATGGTTTGGTGGAATTTTTGACCCATGAAACTAGTTGCACAAATATAATATAAAACTAAGTGTTTTTATCTTGTTTCTATGTTACATTTATGGTTTATTTTGTTGTGCATTCACTTTTTTTTTGGAATGAATGATATGTTTTTGTTTTGAGTAAATTATATGCATTCACGTTCAATTAGCATGTTGTATATTTAATTTAGTAATGGTATTATGATAGTTAAATCTTTGTGAATTAGTACTTGGTAAGATACAGGTTTTGTTTAGCATAAACGTTCTATATTTTTGCTGGTAATGGGCCTCAATGAGGCTACGGATGCTACCAATTGGTATCAGAGCCCATGTTTTATAGAAGTCAAGATATATGGGCCAGAGATGTCACACAAAGACATAGTAGTAGGTTAAAGTATGCAACTATTTCACATAATGATGGCGACGTCATCTTGGGTTGAGGAAGTAGGTTGTGGTTTTGTAAAGGAAACCATGGATATTCATGGCGGATATGAGTACAAAAATATACTGTGTTGGGTGAAGAGTAGGAGGCGAAACCTTGCAGAGGAATCTTGTATTTAGATATAAAAAATAATTTATAAAATGGACATGCTTAAAAATGTCAGATCCGGATACAGAACCCGAACTCGATGGAACCCTGTGAGGTCAATGATGTCATGATGATGTGGATCCATGTGTGAAACGTTCCCTAGGTGAGGTGGAGAGATGAAGTCAAGCTATTTTTCCCATGTGTTGAGAATTAATATTGACCATTCATTGGTCAGCGAGAGTTGATCTTGATTGTTCATTGAAGATCAATGGTCAAGAGGGCCAAGTTTGGTATTAGGCTAGTAGGATCAAGCTCATGAGAGAAGGATTGTGTGATTAGGCTCATGTGGGAAGCTTCACGGGGTTAGGCTTGTAGGAGAAGGCCTATAGGTATTAAGCTCAATGGGTCTACAGGTCAGAGGACATGGAGAAACCTCAAATATTGGTAGAGGTTTAGAGGTCGAAGGTGCAAGGATACAAGCCTTGTGGGCTATAGGAAAGGCCAGGGGTCTCATAGGTGTGACACCTTGATAGAATAATATTGTGAGCATGAGCTCAAAAAGTATGAGAACCATTGATCAATAGGAGAATGGATCTAGATTGTCAGATCCGTCGGGCTCAATGGTTGGTTAAAGATCATAAATTTGGAGATCCCATGGTTATATTAACCATTGATCGAGGCGATCACCTACTGTTTGATTCATCAAATGACCATGTTGTCTCGATAGGTCCAGATGTAGAGGGGGATGCAAATTTAGTTAGAGTATACATATCATATATTTCCATGTGGAAGGTGACACATGGAAGAGGAAATGTGTGATTTTGTGGTGGAGTCAAGAAGAGTATGAGAGTTTATGGGTTGAGCATGTCCCAGTTTGTAGAGAATCCATGAATGGTGATCCCGATCAATATTTACCATCAAATTTTCCCGATGGGTACATTGTCGTGGCCTACGACATGCGGAAGGATTTATGTGCATGTTAATTAGAAAGAGATAAAAGGTATGGGGCCACAATCTTAATGAATTGTGGATTGCGGGAAGTGTATCTCTCGACAATATTGCGGGAATATTGTTCATAGGAGGAGTTTGCATGAGAGGATGTGAGATGGAGAGAACTAGCAAAGGCAAGCCCAACAATTTTGTGGGAAGTTTACAGTTCGATGGTCAAGCCTTAATTCCAAGGTGGATAGGGAAGCCACGTTTTTCGATGCTCATGTAGATAGGTCTACGTGGTGCTAGGTGGCACAATAATATCATCATATGAATGATGTGTGAAATCTTTAGGTAGGAAGAATTTTTTTCTTAGGAATCGATTTTTAGAAAATTGAATAGTTTTTGGAAAGATATTGGAGAGAGGAATCCACTCATGTGCTCAGAAAAGTGCTTTGAGTATTAGAATTTTTTGTCAACTCAGAAGAACATGATTGGTGGCCTTAAAGAGAAGAAAATTATGTATTCTTTTTTTTTTCAAAACTTTGAATATTCATTTTTGTCTATGAAAAGATTTATTTCATGCACATTTATTTTTCTTACAAAAATTTTATGAGTGTTATAGTCGTGGAGGATGCCCAGAGATCTTACGACTATGAACAAGAAATCAAAAGGCTATGTGGCAGCATGGGGAATGCAAAGATATAGTCCAATGGAAAAAGAGGGAGGGAGGATCCTGCAAAGAGAAGTGCAGAGATATAGGGAAGATAATGAGAATATGGTGAAATCTTAGGAGGAGTTGCTACAGATTTTGAACATGTTTGATATACAAGTCAACAAGGATTCTGGCTCAAAGCAAGCAACTAGTGCTAGACAAGTGGTAACATCTAGATCCCAGTGTAGAAGGGATGATCAAAGGGATGACAGTAAATCTAGAAGTATGAGAAAACATCATCATTCCTCAGAGAAACCAACTAGAAAGGCTCATGCATGGTCATGGTCAGAGAGAATCCCAAGTGTGTCTCCTATCAACAGACATGAGAAGACCCGAGTTAGAAATTTTACAAGGTGAAATCAAGAAAATCAAGCCACCAAATTTTGATGTAGAGCATAGAAAAGGAGAAGAGGTGGAAGCCTGACTGCTGGGAATGAAGAAATATTTCTAGCTACATGATTACCCCTCAAGGATAAAAACCAAAATTAAAACCTAATGCATTCAATGAAAGGAAACCTTGTTTTGGGATAAGCTTAAGCGGGTCAACACCTTGATGAGAAAAAGGTCTCATGGATATAGTTCAAGGAATTCTTCCAACAAAAATATTTGTCAAAGCATTACTATGATAAGAAGATGAAACAATTATTTGAACTCAAGTTAGGAAGCATGACAATGGAGGAATATGAGAGGAGATTAATTGAATTGTTGAAGTATGTTGGATTCATAAATGATGCGAAGGTCAAAATACAAAGGTTTTTGAGTGGGATACCTTCTTTCTATAGTGAAAAGATACACTATGATAACCACCAGACTTTGGAGGAAACCATAACAAAATAAAAACACCTTTATGAGAAGAGAATAGGGAATCCCATTTTCCAAAAATCTTGGAAGGACAAGATGAAGGGTAATATGGATCAAAGGAAGAAAGGTTTTAAACAAAAAATTTTCAGAAATAACTTTCAAGCATATCAGCTGGGAAAGTAAGCTCAAAATGAGCCTAGGATGGAAGATTATTTTGGGAAAAAGGCCAAGGTATCACCCCATAAAATGTTGGGGATGTGATGGAGATAACTTGTATAGGGATTTCCCTCAAAAAGGATAAATGGTAAGGACTATCCACAATATTTAGGAGACTAATACATTTGAAGGAATGGGAAGAGGAATTCCAATGGTTTATGCAGCCTTGGAAAAAAAACAAGTAGAATACCAATCCCCCATGATTGAAGTAGAAGGTAAGATTGATAACCACCCCATAGCAATTTTAATTGATTCTGGAGCTAGCCATAATTACATAGATCCTAACCTGGTTGAAATATTTCACTTGCAAAGAAGCCAACATGGTAAATCTTGGTTGGTTCAGCTAGCCATAGGAGCTAAGATAAGAATCAATGAACTGTTTAGAGATTTTCGAATAGACATGAATGGACTTAGCACAAATGAATATTTGTATATCATACCATTGGGTTCATATGTCTATCTAATTGGTATGGATTGGTTGGAAAAGCACCATGCTATCTTAGACTGTTACAACAAGACAATCACCTATGTTGATGGGGAAGGGAAGCAAGGGAAGGTTTAGGGTATTGCAAGGGATATATTTTTTATAGAAAGTTCAACCATGCAATTGAAGAATATTTTCAAGAGGGGATGCTAGATTTTTGTATCCCATATGGAGGAGGTATCCAAGGATAAATTGTGAAGTATTGAATAACATCTAGTCTTGAAAGACTTTGGGGATGTATTTTGGGACATTATAGGGTTTCCACCAATGAGATATATTGATTTGGTTTCGAGAGATACCCCAGTGTACAAAAATCCTTGTAGAATGGGCACACCAGAGTTGAAGGAGTTGCAAATGCATCTTGAAGAACTGTTAAAGAAGGGGTATATACACCCAAGTGTGTCACCTTGGACTGCCCCAATTATTTTTTTTAATAATAAAGATGGAATCTTAAGACTGTGTATTTATTTTAGACAACTGAATAAGGCCACAATAAATAACAAATACCCCTTCAAAAGGATTGATGATCTATTTGATCAAATGAAAGCTGAAAGAGTATTTTCCAAGATTGAATTGAGATCAGGCTATCATCAAGTGAGGATAAAAAAAGAAGATATCAACAAGTCAACATTCAAGAAAATATATGGACATTATGAGTTTGTGGTGGTGTTGATTAGGCTATCAAATGCACCAACTGTTTTCACGTGTCTGATGAATGGAGAGTTCGGGGAATACATGGATAATTTTGTAATTTTTTTCCTAGATGATATACTCATCTACTCAACGACAAAGGAGAAACATGAGAAAAATTTAAGGATGGTGGTACAAGTTTTGAGGGATCATCATTTGTATGCCAAGTTAAGTAAGTGCATATTCTATCTAAAGAGGATTCATTACTTGGGTCATATTATTTCAACAGAGGGGATGACAATGGATCCTAAGAATATAGAGGCAATTAGAGGATGGCTAGTGCTAAAAAATGTTATAGAAGTCAGATCATTCATGGGTTTTCCAGGTTATTACCTAATATTCATAAAAAAAAATTCAAAGATTGCAAGCCATATTACTTCTTTGTAGAAGAAGGGTGTGAAATTTGAATGGACTTCCAAATGTGAAGAAAGATTTCAATAACTAAAGGAAATTATAATGAGTGCACCAATATTAAATTTTGTAGACCTAGATGAAGATTTTGTTGTATGCACTAGTGGAGTTCTCATGCAAAATCAACATGTGGTATGTTATGAGTCCAAAAAACTGAAATAACATGAGAGGAATTATGATGCCATGCATGATTTAGAATTAGTATCCATTCTTAATGCATTAAATATGTGGAGAATTTATCTTAGCAGGAGAAAATATGAGTTAAGGACAAACCATTGTGGTCTGAAACACATGTCTAGGCAACCAATAGTAAATTCCAGGCAAACTAGATGGTTGGAATTCCTCAGTGAGTATGACTTTGATATCAATCATATCAAGGGAAAGGAAACCAAAGTGGCTAATACAATCAATAGGAGGGTGAACGAGACACATGCTACAACCATTAACATGTATAGGTCTGATTTAAAATATAGAATTGTGGAGACTGCTAACTCAGATCAAAACTACATGCAAATAAAATAAACATTACAACAAGACAATTTGCAACAAAAGTTAACATATTATGAGATGAAAGAGGAGGTAGTCATAATGTATAAGGGAAAGTTATGTGTTCCAAAGCCCAAATAGATGAAAAATGAAGTGTTGAGGGAAATTCACAATGTGCCATATATTGGACACCTAGGATATCAAAATTCAATTGCAGCTGTGAGAAGCCAATACCTTTGGCTCGGAATGAAGAAATAGGTGGTTGATTACATAGCCAGGTTCTTAGCATGCCAGAAGGTTAAGGATAAACATAGACATAAAACTAGATTGCTACAACCATTTCCCATTCCAGAATGGAAATGGGAAGTTGTCATAGTTGATTTTATTACTAAGATGCCCAAAATTGATCTAAAAATGAAGAAGACTTGAAAAACTTGAAAACTTATTGCAAGTAAATGTTATGTGTTTAAAGAAAATGGATCAGTTTGCAACACATAAATTAAAGGATTACTTATGCAAATTACACATAGACAATAGCATAATCATTGAACATAAGCACATAAACACAACAATTTGATAAAGGAGTTCACCCCTCTTATGGGCTACATCTCCTGGTCTAGCTTCCAATGGTTTATTATTATTAATTGCTCAAAAGTGCTAAAAAACATGTCTTACAGTGCTCAAACTGACAAACCGACTACTCCAATGGCTTCAGAGCGTCTCAAAACCCCTGTCTGGGTTCTTTCGGCACCTCAATCGGTCGAAAAATGAAGAAGTTATGCCTCCTGGAAGTCCCTCCTTCAAGCTCGCTGTCTCTGCATCTACAAAACGCACCCTTCTTGATTGAACCTGGCTCACACGCATTATATAGCGTAAAAACCCAGCACCGGGCGCAACCATGCCAATGGTGCAAACTGTAGAACGGTTAAGGGCGCGCCAGCCCCTAACCACCTCGGCACCTGGGCGTATGGCGCATATGACCACGCGCTTGGAAAATAAGTGGTTAATTGGTTACACAATCGTGTAACTCCCTCCGTTCTCCAATTCGTGGCATATGCAATATGCAAAAATCGTGGGCTATGTTATAACCCACGCGCCTTATACACAATGGTATATGTGGATATATGGTATATAATACAAATTTGTGCGCGGTTTATTACAATGGTCGTATGTTATATAATAATCCACGGGTCGGGGCTAGGCCCCGGCCCAACCCCCCTCCATTTTGAACTTTAAAGAAACATAAATATATTTTCCACCACATAGTTAACAAGAACCATGCGGCGACACATTGGTTAGCGGAGGTTTGTTAGATCTTTGCATAGTGGGGGAGGTCCGGGGGTTGAACCCCGCAGACTCCCATAACATTTTACATATAACCAAAAACCAAATAATGAGTGATACGTGGCGCCCACCGATTGGGCCACGTGTCCTCATACCATTTGCCCATAAACGGACACGTGTAAGCTCCTGACTCACCATCTATCAACCATCCAACATCTGCCACATCACCCCTGTACGGTCGTACGGTCCTACCACATCAGACCGTACGGACTGGTACAATCAGCATCAAATGTTTTTGCCTGTTTGGCTTGACGAACAGATCGCGATATCTTCTCCATACGTAGTCCATTTGACAAAGTAAATATACTGCCAGAATCAGGAAGACGAGACAGACACAATGGCACTGTTTTCGTTGCATTCTGAGCACTTTGAAATTTGAGCAAAATTTGATCCCCTGATCACACCTCCCCATTGGAAAGATT
>SNQJ01S0010267.1:166534-197001 GCA_010110895.2 Picea sitchensis
AATGAAGAAGACTTGAAAAACTTGAAAACTTATTGCAAGTAAATGTTATGTGTTTAAAGCAAATGGATCAGTTTGCAACACATAAATTAAAGGATTACTTATGCAAATTACACATAGACAACAGCATAATCATTGAACATAAGAACATAAACACAACAATTTGATAAAGGAGTTCACCCCTCTTATGGGCTACATCTCCTGGTCCAACTTCCAATGGTTTATTATTATTAATTGCTCAAAAGTGCTCAAAAACATGTCTTACAATGTTCAAACTGACAAACCGACTGCTCCAATGGCTTCAGAGCATCCCAAAACTCCTGTATGGGTTCTTTTGGCACCTCAATCAGTCGAAAAATGAAGAAGTTATGCCTCCTGGAAGTCCCTCCTTCAAACTTGCTATTTCTGCATCTACAAAACACACCCTTCTTGATTGAACCTGGCTCACACGCATTATATAGCGTAAAAACCCTGCACCGGGTGCAACCGCGCCAACGGTGCAAACCATAGAACGGTTAAGGGTGCGCTAGCCCCTAACTGGCTCGACACCTGGGCATATGGCGCATATGACCGCGCGCTTGGCAAATAAGTGGTTAACTGGTTACACAACCGTGTAACTCCCTCCGTTCTCCAATTCGTGGGCATATGTAATATGCAAAAATCGTGGGCTATGTTATAACTCGCGCGCCTTATACACAATGGTATATGTGGACATATGGTATATAATATAAATTTGCGCACGGTTCATTACAATGGTCGTATGTTATATAATAATCCACAGGTCGGGGCTAGGCCCCGACCCGACCCCCCTCCGTTTTGAACTTTAAACAAACATAAATATATTTTCCACCACATAGTTAACAAGAACCATGTAGTGACACATTGGTTAGTGGAGGTTTGTTAGAGCTTTGCATAGTGGGGGAGGTCCGGGGGTCGAACCCCACGGACTCCCATAACATTTTACATATAACCAAAAACCAAATAATGAGTGACATGTGGCGCCCACCGATTGGGCCACGTGTCCTCATACCATTTGCCCATAAATGGACACATGTTAGCTCCTAACTCGCCATCTATCAACCATCCAACATCTTCCATGTCACCCCTGTACGGTCGTACGGTCCTGCCACGTCAGACCGTACAGACTGGTACAGTCAGCATCAAATTTTTTTGCCTGTTTGGCTTGACGAACAGATCGCGATATCTTCTCCATACGGAGTCCATTTGACAAAGTAAATATACCACCGGAATCAGGAAGACGAGACAGACGCAATGGCACTGTTTTCGTCGCATTCCGAGCACTTTGAAATTTGAGCAAAATTTGATCCCCTGATAAAAAATAGTGAAGCAACATTATTCCATTAGGGTAGTGGTGGATAAATTGACTAAGGATGCACATTTTATCCTAGTGAAGACCACTCAAAATGCAACCAATATTACATAGATATACATGAAGGAATTTTCTAGGCTACATGGAGTACCCAAGGAAATTGTCTCTGACAGAGATCCCAAGTTCACACCCAATTTCTAGAAAGGATTATTTAAAGGATTTAGGACAAAATTAAATCTCTATACAACATATCACCCATAGTTAGATGGGAAAACATAGATGACTAATAGGATAATACATGACATTATTATAATGTATGTAATGTACCAACCATCCAAGTGGGAAGACTATATCCATTTATTTGAATTTTCTTACAATAATGGGTACCTGACATCATTGAAAATGAGCCTATTCAAAGCCTTGTATGACAGGAAGTGTAACATGCTACTGATATGGGATAAACCAACATATAGAGTTGTTATTGGGATGTATTTACTAAAGAAAATGGAATAGAAAAAGATAAATATTAGGAAAAATTCAAAAGATTCCTAGGATATGAAAATTAGTTATGGAGAAAAGAACGTAACTTTCAGATATTTTAAAGTGGGTGAGAATTTGTTTTTAAAAGTGAATACGAAAAGAAGCTCACTAAGATTAGGAATTTTCCCAAAGTTGGATGCAAGACTGTGGGGATTTTGAAGTCTTAGAGAAGATAGGATCAATTTCATACGTGCTAGCATTTCCTGCATCCATGAGAGTTCATAATGAATTTCATGTGTCTTTGATCCAGGTGGATATTGGTGGCCACCCACCTATTCCAACTGGATCCTCTTGACAGCTTTTAGTTTAGCATGTTATTTTGTAATTCTTTGTAATTATGGGTTCTACACTTTCAGGGCTCTCCTAATCCCTACACATCTTATAGGTCGAGATTGGTGGCCGTCCGCCTAATCCAACTGGCTTATCTTGGAAGTTTTCATGTGAGTACATAATTCTGTACTTCTATGGCCATTTGGGGGACCTAAATAGTGTTTTATTGGCTTTTCATAGTCAAACTATAGACAGAGTCAAGTTTTATGACATAATGTGTAGTTCTCAAAAATACCTTTCCAATGGGCTATCGCACGCCTAAAACGGAGGTCATATGAAAAAGTTACGACCATGGGAAGTTGAGGTACCAACTTATCCATTGGGGACCACATAAGTTTTGGCATTTCATCTCCTAGGGTTAGGTTTTTGGGTGTATAGGGCTTTGGAATTCATGAGTAATGTTAAAAATTCCTCTAGAGCCTCATTGTAATAATTTTGCTCAGATGGATGTGCGTAGCAGCCACATCTCTTATCAAAGACAGCTGCCACTATTAAAGAAAGTTGTTTTCAGTTATGCAGTTTTACAGTTTCAACCTATTTTATTTATTCAATAGTATTTATTGTTCACTGGATATATGTTGTTGTTCTCCTTATCTCTGTGTTATTGTATTCAGTATGTTATTCATTTTGTTCTGCTCATAAATCAAGATCATTTGTTTCAGAGTAGTCTGCTCATCATTTATTTTTCTTCATGCATGTACCCGACAAGATCTGGGTATAGGAAGTTAGGACTCTAACCAATTGATCCTTTGCAAAATCAGTTGCGTTGAGCCCGACAATAACCCATGGGGGATGAAATGAAATATGATGGAGTAGGAGATTCTTTTAAAATGTTTCTCAAGGAATCCCTTATGCGACAAAGGAACGAAATGATGGACAACTTTTTACAGATCCTTTGGCGGCTACCCATAGGAGACACATCTTCATTAAGTGGCCATGCAACCCCCTACAAGGTATAGGTAAATTTTTATATTCCATTATTTGAAGGACTGATAGATGGGGATGCTATAGAGAAATGGTTGAATCTGTTCAATGGGTATTTTTCAAACCACAATTCTTTTGATAGGGAAAATATTACTTTTTCACTCCTCAAGGCCATCCAAGATGTTAAGGGCTAGTGGGATACTTAATCTGAGCAAAGGGCCATAGAGGAATATGAAATATTTTTAGTCTCCTCCATGTGGGATTCCTTCAGGGATTCCATTAAATAACATTACTATCTTGTTGGAAGCTATGAGGACCAGTACATAAGATGGACCACCCTACGTCAGAAAAGGGACAAGAGAGTACCATATTTCACCAATATTTTCCATACCCTGCACACCAAATTGGGTATCAAATACTCTGAATGACATCTGGTGCTCAAATACCGCAAATTTATGCATAGATATTTTCACACAGAAATGGAGTTTCTAGACATCACGTCATTGGGTATGACTTATAGATATGCTATCAAGATCGAGCATAAATTTAAGCAGAGGAGGAGAGAGTTTGGATATAAAAACTCCTCATAGCTGAAGCAGGGAAAAGGTGGCCCCAACCCACAAAACAAGGGACAAAACAAAGATGGCCACTCTCAAGACAACCAGTCCAAGGCACAACACAAGAAGGGTAATAAGAATTTGAAGAAGGACACGGGAAAATGGTGTGAATACCATAAAATCCCCTGGCACAACAATGAAGAATACTAATCCAAGCAGTCATTGGTGGCCAAGATGAAATCTTCTGAGTCAGAGGAAGATTATGACTATGAATCAAATCTAGAAGGAGGGAAGTAGATTATCGATGTTGAACCTAATGCCACTGTCGATACCACCAAAGTCCAGCCAAGCGAACTAGAAGAACCATAAGAAAGGGAACGCCTCTTTCACTCACAGATGTGGGTAAAGGGGGCTTCACTTTATTTCATTATCGATAGTGGCAGTCAAAAGAAACTGATCACATCATAGTTCGTCAAGAAGTTGGACCTGTTGATGACACTACACTCATAAAGCTACACCATCAGCTAGCTCTGCCAAGGGAGAGATCTCCGCTTCATCCAATAGTTTCATCTGCCCTACAACATCGAGCCATTAAAAGACAAGGAATTGTGTGATATTTATCCTCTTGAAGTTTGTGATGTTCTTTTAGGACAACCATATTTGTGGAAGCAACAAGGACAATTTTAAGGATGAAAATTTATATAAAAATGTAGAAACATGGGCTAATCTTACTAGTTTTTAATATGCAAAATGCAAAATGTTTGGCGATAGTTTTGTAAAATTATTCTAATTTTTAAGGATTTTATGTAGTTTCTATAAATTTTTGGCTATTTTTAAGGAAAAATAATTTTATTCTATGGAATTTGGGTGAAACATTTTTAGAAAAAATGGAAATTGATGAATCGGGTTTTGGGAAAACCATGGAAAATTATCCCATTTACGAAATTTAGCCCCTAAAATCATCTATTACTTTGGGTAAAAGGTAGTAAAAGAGTATAGACCCCGTATTGTTATTATTACTTTGGGTAAACAATTGTATAGGATACCAGAGGTATCATCGCCTACCACTATTTATTTAATCTCTGCTAAGTAATGTAGTAAGGTATTTTCATAGACTGAGAAGTTTGTCTTCTTTGTGATCTATGCTCACAATAAGAAGAAGGTCACCACCACATCCATGGCCTCTACATAGAGCCTCTCTTTGCAGAAAAAACAAGTGGATAGGATCATGGAAGAGTACAAAGATATCTTCTCCTCACCCACTGAGGTACCGACACACTACCAAGTCAAGCATCCAATTGATCTAACCCTCGATGCACCTCTTCTTAATGGACTAGTCTATCATCACTCGCTGATGGAAAATGAAGAAATCAAGCATCAGAACCAAGAGCTTCTTCAAAAGGGGAACATCAAACCCATATCCTCCCCTTACATAAGGATGATTGTACTAGTGAAGAATAAATACGGGACTTGGTGGCTCTACATTAATTACAGATCATTAAGAAAAATCTTAGTCAGGAACCGGTATCCGATTCCTAAAATTGATGACCTTATTGACCAACTCAAGGGGGAAAAGTTCTTCAACAATATTGACCTAAAGTCTGGCTACCACCNACCAAGTTCCCATTGAACCAACTGATGTATGGAAGACAACTTTCAAATCTAAAGAAGGTCTCTTTGAATGGTTGGTCATGCCCTTTCGATTAACAAATGCACCAACCACTTTCATGAGCTTGATGGATGATGTATTGAGAACCTTCCCCAACTCTTTTGTGGTGGTATATTTGGATGACATCCTCATCTTCAGTAGAACTTGGGAGGATCACATGCAACATATTCAATAGGCTTTGATCACTTTGCGGCAGCACAAGCTATATGCCAACTTGGAAAATGTTAGGGACCTAGCCCCTCACGTAGGTAGAATAATATATTTCCATGTAATAAAGGTAAATATTAATAAGGCCTATAAATAAGGAAGAATAAGTCGAATGTAATAATACCTAATAGAAGCTTCTGATTCTAGAAGGATCTTACTCTAGATTTTTATTTTGATAGACATATTTAGTATAAATAGGAGTCGAGGGTATGAGAATTTTTGTCTTGGATATTATTGTAATAGAGCTCTACTTTGCTAGATGTTTCCCCCTCGAAGAGGCAAGTGAACACTGCTCTTGGTAATCAAAGTGTTATTTCTGGTATTATTCTAGCATCATTTTGGTATTATTGTGGTGTTGTTCTGGTTATATTGTCATTCATCTGCCATTTATAGCTATTTATTTCTATTTTGCATACTTTTTTTATATTTGGAATATTACAAGTGGTATCATAGCACCTTGTTCGGCAGAAAATTGTGGGTTAATTTTTTTTCAGGGTAGAGACATATTTCGATGTCTTTAAGCTACATAGATCTATCTTTACATGCATAAAGCCATGGTGAGGGATTCATACACGCAGGAAATATAAGTGGTACTTAAGAGCATGTTTTTTGGCCACCCTTGTAACCCCTGTTGGTACCCCTTCGAGTGGTAGCGCATCAGACAACACTTGTATACAGATTGACCTATATCTCCTGAAGCCCTCCGTACATAAATCGATTGGTCACCTGACTTCTATAGTTCCACCGAGAATAGCACTCAGGAAGATACTCTCTAGTACCTAGGTAGTCGGGTAGTATGGCTAAGGGTACAGTCTATCCTCCTTAGTTGGTGCCCTAAGATATTGGGCCGAGTACTACTATTGGACCCCGCACATATATCAGAGAGCTATATCACAGGGAAAACCCTTGCTTGTAGAACCCTTGAATACCCTAACCCTTGGAAAGGAAACATAAATATAACCAACAAGATCTATTGCCGTGCTACATTGTCTTCTGCATTCTGGCTGCAAAATTACTACACATTTCTTCCTGTTAAGAATTCGGGAATTTCATCATCGTAATATTCTTCAAGCCAGAGTATAACTCCGCACGAGTAAAAAAAAAAAAAAAAACCATGTATAGTGGTCCTGTCGGCACACTTATTTGGGACCTATTCCATTGTATTCCCCTTTTCTCTCTGATCGCAGTCATACCCTTCATTTTTAATCCTTTTCGTTTCAGTGGAACCAACCCCTTCCCAGTTTCCCTATTTTTCCACCTATCCCATTATATTTCCCTACAAGCACTGATCGTCGTGGTACCTATCACTTTTAAGTCTTTTTTTTGTTGTCCCAACCACCCATTTTTTCCTTACCCGCACTTCCCTTCTCCAAATGGCTACCAATCACAACCAAGATATCCAAAATTACATCAATCAAGCCCATGTCTCCATCTAAAACCCCACATCTCAGCTGAATTCCACCAATTCCTGCATTGACACCTTGGAAGCCAACCTCACAACCCAATTGACCTCCCTCAAGTATGCTGTCAATCAATTATTGAAGCTCCCTATAGTTCCTTCTTCATCAACACAACCTGATGTTGTTGATTCCTCTTAGTCTCCACATTTTCACTCCAACTCCTTTCATCGTAAGCCATGTCTTCCCCGCGTAGAGGTCAATAAATTTGATGGCTACGATCCTACAGGTTGGGTCACTCAAATGGAGCATTATTTTTTTCTGCATGGTATTACTGACGAGTTGGCCAAACTTCACTATTTTTTCCTCTACCTAGATCCTGAACACTGGCAATGGTGGCAATGGTGCAAAAATTCATGTTAGGGGTATATTGCCTGGACCTAGTTTGTTGGTGAGCTCTATGCCCGCTTTGATATTGATACCCACTATCTAGGTCATTTGACCAAGTTGAAACACTTAGGCACATTGGAAGACTTCATCACTTCTTTTGAGCATTTGGCATTTCAAACATAGGGCATGTCAGATGTGTTCTTCTATGAATGCTTTATGAGTGGTCTCAAGGATAAAATATGATCCCAAGTTCTCATGGCCCTCCCTCCCACTTGGTTGGAATATACTTAACGTTCTAAAGAGGAACAACAAGTTGTTTTGTCCCAAAACAAAAAACCCCCTTTTTTTCCTCGCCCTCTACTCGCNGCTAATCCTAACCCCCCTATTACTCCCCTCAAGGTCCAGAAACTAACTAGGGATGAAATGGATGAATGCCAATTGAAGGGTCTTTTCTATAATTATGATGAAAAATATTTTCCAGGGCACAAGTGTAGGGAAAAAAAAATATTTATGGCCATCTCAGAATATGTTCCTGAAGAGGATGTGACAATTCCCCTTGTTGAAGAACCTTACCTTCCCGATTCCACCCAAGAGCCTGTTGACCCGCCTGAAGTTGACCCACTTATTTCCTTGCATGCCCTCACTGGCTTCTCGGTCCCCCAAACACTCAAGCGCATTGGCTACATTAATCACAAGAAGGTCATCATCCTTGTTGACAGTGGTAGCACCCACAATTTTATTCATCGTCGCATTGCCCAGAAAACCAATTACTATATTCGTGCTGTCAATAATTTTTAAATCATGATAGCCAATGGTGGGTCCATGAAATGTGGTGGGTGGTGTGAAAATGTTTGTCTTCAAATTGGACATTACCAACTGAAATCTCAAATGTTTTCCATTGACATGGGAGGTTGTGACATTGTTCTAGGTGATGAATGCTTACGCACCTTGGGTCCCATTCTTATGGATTTTAAGGAATTAACCATGAAATTCCAACAGGAAGGACAAAAGTATCAATTCCAAGGTCTCACAACTAGTTCTCCTAATATCATTAGTTCCCATCGTATGGAAAATCTCCTCAATAAAGGCCACTATGGTATCATTTATCCACTCCATTCTATTCAAGCCGTTGAAACACCCTCTGTGCATCCTGACCTCTGATCTATCCTTTCCAAACATCAAGCTATTTTTTCCACCCCTTAGGGCCTTCCTCCTTCTCGTGGTGTTCATGATCATTCCATTCCCCTTGTTCCTGGTAGTCTTCCTCCCAATGTTCTCCCTTATCGCCACCCCCTTTCCCAAAAGAATGAAATTGATAAAATAATGCAGGAATTGCTCCAAGCGGGTGTTATCCTCCCCAGTACCAGCCCTTATTATTACCCTGTGGTCATGGTACTTAATAAAGAAGTTACTTGGTGCATGTGTTATGAATTCCGTGCCCTCAATAAGCTCACCATCAAGGACAAGTTGCCCATTCATGTCATTGATGATCTCTTGGATGAGATGAGTGGTGCTCAATACTTCAACAAACTTGATCTGCATTCTGGATACCACCATAATCGTATGCAAGAAGCTGACATACCAAAGACTTCCTTTCGAACTCATGAGGGTCACTATGAGTTTTTGGTCATGCCCTTTGGCCTATGTAATGCCCCCTCCACCTTCTAAATCCTCATGAATCATGTCTTCCATCCTTTTCTCCATCATTTTGTCTTAGTTTTCTTTGATGATATTCTCATCTATAGTAAAACTTGACAATCTCATCTTGCCGATGGGGATCAAATTCTCCATCTACTCTTGTAACACCAACTTTTTCTCAAACAATAAAAATGTTCTTTTGGCACCTCAGAAGTTGAGTACTTGGGTCACATTATTGGCAAGGCCGGTGTGAAGGTGGATCCTAAAAATATTGAATCTATGCAAGATTGTCCTCACCCAAAGAATATAAAAATCTTGCATGGATTTCTTGGTTTAACCGGTTATTATCGCAAGTTTGTTAAGAATTATGGAAAGATTGCGGCACCTCTCACTGCTCTCCTTAAAAATAATTATTTAACTTGGACTCCAACAGTTGCTCAGGATTTTAAAACCTTGAAGATGGATATGTGCACCACTCCAGTCCTGGCCCTTCCTGATTCCACAAAGACCTTTTTCCTAGAACGTGATGCTTCTGGGAAAGGAATTGGCATCTTCCTTATGCAAGAGGGTCGGCCTTTGGCCTTTACCAGAAAAAAATTGTTAGAGTGAAATTTTGGAAAATCAATCTATGAAAAGGAAATGTTGGCTATTCTACATGCCGTGGAGCTTTGACGCCCTTATCTATTGGGGAAACACTTCCAAATTAAGACAGATCATCAAAGTCTCAAGTATTTTATGGAACAACACCTTTCCTCCCCCAAGCAACAAAAATGAGTGACTAAGCTCTTTGGATATGATTATGTGATCATTTACAAGAAAGGAAAAGACAATGTGGTTGATGATGCACTTTCCAGAAAATATGAAGATGAAGGGTCCCTTTTTCTCTCTCCTTCATTGTACCAAATTGGCTCCAAGCTGCTCGCCAGGAATGGATACAAGATTCCAAAATTTCACATGTGATACAACAATTGCAGTCCAATTCTCCAGTCTCCTCGGAGTACTCTTCTCTCAATGATGAGCTTAAATATAAAGGCCATGTGTATTTAAGTACCAAGTCAAAAATTAAATCCACGGTACTTTCTGAGCTTCATGCTACACCCACAGCTGGGCACTCAGGGTTTATCAAAACCTATGAATGGGTCAAATTTTCTTTTTTCTGGGATGGTATGAAACATGATGTTCGTAAATTTGTGGTTGAATGTGATGTGTGTCAACGCAACAAGAGAGAAACAGTCAAATCTCCTGGAACACTACAACCGCTTCCGATTCCACATGCTATTTGGTGGGATATCTCTATGGATTTTATTGTAGGCTTACCGAAATCAGGAAATAAATTAGTCATCATGGTGGTAGTTAATCATCTTTCCAAGTATTCTCATTTATGTGCTCTTCAACACCCATTTACAATATCCACTATGGCTCAACTTTTCATGGATCATATCTTCAAGCTTCATGGCATGCCACATTCTATTGTTTCGGATTGTGACCCAACTTTCACCAACAATATTTGGCAAGCACTGTTCAAGCTCCAAAGCACCCAATTTCATCTCAACACAACTTATCATCCCCATAATGATGGTCAAACTGAAGTGGTCAACAAGTGTTTGGAAACATATTTGAGGTGTTTTGAATCGGAAAGGCAAAATCAATAGGCTCAATGGTTATAACTAGCTAAATGGTGGTACAACACTTCTTACCATACAACTACCCACATGACTCCTTTTGAAGAGGTATATGGACAAAATCCACCTTTAGTTCTCTCATATTTTCCAGGTGTCTCGAAGGTCCAAGAAGTTGACCAAATGTTTATAGTTCGAGAGGCTATTCTCTGTACCCTCAAAGATAATTTGGTCATGGCCCATAATCGCATGAAGAAACAAGCATATCAAGGTCACTCTGAACTTCAATTTGCATAAGGGGATCAAGTGTTTCTTCGACTGCAACCTTACAATAAAACTTCCCTCAAGGTTGACCATTGTTAGAAACTGGGGCCAAAATTTTGTGGTCCTTGTACATTTCTCAAGTGTGTCGGACAGGTGGCCTATCAATTAGCTTTGTCCTGTCATTATAAGCTGCATATTGTTTTTCATGTTTCATGCTTAAAGAAGGTGATTGGAACTAAGTGCCAAACTCAAACTGACCTTCCTGAGTTGGATGAAGAAGGCTCCATTTGGCTACAACCACAAGCAGTTTTGGACCAGCGTGATCTTTGTCTGCATCAACGAAACATCAAGGAAGTGAGTCTAGTGGAAAGATACAAATACAACAGATTCCACTTGGGAACCAACTACTATTATGCAACAATTTTCTCATCTCAAGCCTTGAGGACAAGGTTGTTTTTAAGGGGGAGGACATGTTAGGGACCTAACCCCTCACGTAGGTAGAATACTATATTTCCATGTAATAAAGGTCAATATTAATAAGGCCTAGAAATAAGGAATAATATGTCCAATGTAAGAAGACATAATAGAAGCTTCCACTTCTATAAGGATCTTCCTCTAGATTGTTCTCTTGATAGACATATTTAGTATAAATAGGAGTCGAGTGTATGAGAAGTTTTGTCTTGGATATTATTGTAATAGAGCTCTACTTTACTAGAGGTTTCCCCCTTGAAGAGGTAAATGAACATTTCTCTCGGTAATCAAAGTTTTCTTTCTAGTATTATTATGGCATCATTTTGGTATTATTGTGGTGTTGTTCTAGTTATATTTTCATTCATCTGCCATTTCTAGCTATTTTTTTTTTCTGCATACTTTTTATATTTGGAATATTACAGAAAAATGCTCCTTTGTCATGAACAGGGTTCAATACTTGGGCTACATTGTTTATGAGCATGGGGTACATGTGAATCTAGCTAAGATCTAAGTCATCTGTGACTGGCTAGCCCCGACCACACTAACCGAGCTTCGAAGCTTCTTGGGACATGCCAACTTCTACCGACGGTTCATGCTGGGATTCTCCCATATTTCATGGGCCCTTATCCAAGTGACCAAGGGAAGTGGCAAGGAAAAGTTCGCATGGGGGGATAATTTGATGATTTGAAGCATCGCTTGTGCTCAACTCTAGTACTCTCCTTACCTGATCTACAACAATTGTTCGATATTAAGAATGATGCATCTGACTATGCAGTAGGCGCAGTTCTCACTCGACATGGTCATCCAATAACATACCATAGTGAGACACTCTCAGATACTATCCGAAAATACCCCACCTATGACAAGGAAATGTATTCCATTGTATAATCCTATCATCAATGGAAACATTTCATTCTAAGAAAGGAGACAATCATCCACACTAATCACAAGCCTCTATAGTTCATACAAACATAGGGGACGTTGTAGAATGACCACCATTAGAAGTGGTCCACCTACCTGTAGCAGTTCCATATCAACATCAAGTATAATATAGGGATAAAAAATCGTGTCATTGACTGCCTCAATCGACCTCCCATGGTTGCACTCACCACCATGCTCCATTCTTGTGGGAATGAGGCATCTCGTTGGCTCCAACTTTATCTGCAAGATCCATAATTCGTCACCACCTATTAGCTCTTGGGTACAGGTGTGAATGCCACCAATTTTCACATTTAGGACAAATTGTTATGCCATCTAGGCCATCTCTATGTCCCTGTAAGAAAGCGTGCAAAGTTGATTTTGGAGGCTCATTGCAGTCATATGGCAGGACATTTTGGTGTGGATAAAATTGTGTCCATTCTATAGAAACATTTTTATTGGTAACGTCAACAAGTATATCATACCTTGCACTACTTATGCCATTTCCAAGCCAACCATCAATAAGCAAGGCTTATACACCTCTCTTCCTACTGCCAAGGGGCCTTGGGAATCCATCTTGATGGATTACATGTTTGGCCTTCCATCCACTAAGAAAGGAAATTATTGTGTATTTGTGGTGGGTGATAGGTTTTAGAAGATGGCCATTCTCACAGCCTGCAAGAAGAGAATCACACCGACAAATACTTCCAAGATCTTCTTTGAATGAGTGTGGGTCCATTTTGGGATACCACAAACCATCATCTCTAATCGGGAAAGAAGGTTCCTTAATAGATTTTGGTCAAGTCCCTAGTCACTATTGGATACCAAAATCACTAAAACCACTTCCTTACACCCTCAAACCGATGGCCAAACAGAGGTCGTCAATAATATGATTGTGCATACCCCGTGCATGTATAACTCTAAGAATCTATGTACATGGGATGAGAGTCTTCCCTATAATCAACACAAATACAATAGGGCTATCCATAGCACCACTGGCCATATCCCCTTTCAGGTAGGGCTGGGATTCCAAACCTTGGGTCCCATTGATGTTGCACTACCTCTTACAAAAACACAAAAAGATTCTTCCCATGTTCAGTCTGAGGCCGACAAAGACACTAGATTCATTGAGCGGATTCATCACATCCACCAACAGGTCCATGAGATTTTGCATAAAGCCAATGCTAAGTACAAGATCCATCATGATCAACATCGGGTACTACACAAGTTCTAGTTCAGAGACAAGGTACGATTACATTTGCAAAAATAATGCCTTACAAGGCCCCATCGGAAGCTTTGTCAACTTCCCTATGGGCCTTACACTATCACCAAGGTTGTGGGTGACAATTATTTTGAGCTCAACACTCCCCCTTTCTTTGGCTTGTACACAGTGTTCAATGTGGACCTCCTCCGACCATATTTTACACCATTATTGGACACCTCAGATATCACAGAAAAATTGACACCAACATATATCAACCATGACTACATGGAACATGCATCCACTAATCATATAGCGGACACACAGGTCAAGGGTACTCACCAACAAAGGATCTATCTTTATAAGGTTGTCAAGGAAGGGCATCTCTTGCCCCAAGGCATGTGGCTCACCCAGAGCCAAATTTAGAAGAAATTTCCTCACCTGATGTAGGAAATCAACCCAATGGACACCATTTATTCCTAAGGGGGAAAGACTAATCCAGGTGGATATTGGTGGCCACCCACTTATTCCAACTGGCTCCTCTTGAAATTTTTTAGTTCAACACATTCTTCTATAATTCTTTGTAATTGTGGGTTCTACACTTCTGGGGATATCTGAATCCCTACATAACTTCCAGGTGGAGATTGGTTGCCTCCCACTTAATCCAAATGGCTTATCTTGGAAGTTTTCATGTCAGTACATCTTTTTGTACTTTCAGGGCCATTTTGGGGCCCTAAACAATGTTTTTTTGGCTTTCCATAGTCAAACTATGGATAGAGTCAATTTTGACAAAATAATTAGTATTTCTCAAAAATACCTTTCTAGCGGGCTATCACATGCCTAAAATGAAGGTCATATGAAAAGGTTACGACCCCGAGAAGTTGAGGTACCAACTTACCTATCAAGGACCACATAACTTTAGGGTTTCATCTCCTAGGGTTAGGTTTTTGGATGTCAAGGGTTTTGGAATTCATGAGTAATGTTAAAAAGGCCTCTGGAGCCTCATTGTAATCATTTTGTTTAGATGGATACTCGTAGCAGCCACGTCTCTTCTTAGAGATAGCTACCACCATTCGAGCAAGTTGTTTTCAGTTCTCCAGTTTTACAGTTTCAGCTTGCTTATATTTCCTAGTTTCCTTTGTTGTTGGGTCATTCCCATGGGAAAATACACTTGTGAGTCAAACCGTCTTGACTTGCATTAGGGGATAAAATCATGTGAAACTCGACCATTAATGCAAAGTGTTCCCATCGAGTCCCGAGCAGCTGAATTAGCCAAGGAGTCAACCTCTGAGTTATTATTTCTAAGAACATGAAAACATTACAGAGTTTGAAAAGCCCCTACCTACGACAATGTTCGAGTCATAATACTTCTGAGATTCATGTCCTCTAAGAGTGATCGCTTCTTGAACTGATTAAGAATGACATTAGAGTCTCCAATAACACTCAAATCTTCAATGCCTTATTTTTTTGAAATATTGAGTTCTTTATAAAGAGCGCAGTCTTCCGCCTAGTTATTGGATGCTATGCCCAAAATCCAAGAGTAGAATTTTCAAATATGTCCCCTGGGGAGAAGATAACCCCACCCACTCTTTCCACCCCTGATTTTATTCATTCTTAATAACAATGTAGATATATATTTCCCACGAATTGCAAGTTACTTAAAGATAAACTACTTCCGAGTGATAATTTATTTCTCGATAGTTTCACAAAGGAATAAAAAATGCTAAAAATGTTGGGTGTTGAGTACATGCCATAACAAACATGTTAGAATTATTTTATTCTATACATAAATGAATATGTAGACAAAGAGATATGTCTAGAACGTGAGCATGATAGGTACCTTAAATAAATAAAAAAGGGTAAGGCACATGGTCCTCCTCATAAGATATTGAGGAACATGCTTATGATTCCAAAGATTCAAAGGATCTTTCCTTTCAAACAATTAGCCATGTTGAAAGGGTGGAACGCCTCACATATAAGTGATATAGGAGTTATGCGAATCCCAACATATTCAATAGCCATAAAGCATATAAAGGATACATGTTCTGATAAATTCAAGGATGAAGTACAGATTCTACGATTGAACATATCTATGGATGAAGTTAACTCATATTCCCTCCAAAACATCAACTATTCTATTTGGCCAGTGGTAGTGATTAATAACAATACCCCCCCATGGGTTTTCGTGAAGAATGAACATCTTATTCTCTCTCTTATAGTCTCGAGTAGAAGACAAGTGAAGAGAATGGATGTCTACCTCCAACCAATGATTGATGAATTTAAGCAATTATGGGAAGGGATACATGTATATGATGTATCAAAACCCATCCCAATAGAGAGGTCTTTTATGTTGTATGGCATATGTGCATACACCATACATTATTATCCAAGACTATGAGTTTTCTCTAATAAGCATGTTGATTGATTTGTTTATATTTGCAATGTTATTTGTCACACTTTCTTTGGTGTAACTATATTTTTGACACTAACATTCTTTGTATACGATAACATCGCAGGTCTGGTAACAAAAGGGTATCATTGATGTAAATTTTATGGACCTTATATAAAGGCTAGGTGGTCCAACCACCTATGAAAGATGATGTATAACTGTTTGATTATATTCCTCCTAGAAGACCACCCTTATAGAAGAGTCGTGTTTTCTTTCAATGGTAAACCAAAGAGAACTCACAGACCTAAAATAATGACACTGACAGATTGTATTAGGGCATATGACACAAAGGAGACATAAATGGAAGACTTGTTTGATTCAAATGGGGAACCTATGTTTGATGATCCTGTATTTTTTGACACCTATGTTGAGAAAATACCCATTGGGATGAAAATGAAATATGTATTTTATGAGCTTCATTATTGGGAGCATATTAAGATTTGTCACTTACTAGATCCCATGCATATATTAAAAAATGTTTCATCTTCTTTATGGAGGCACATATCATTGAATAAAAGAGACATATTGGATGTTAGGAGAGATATTATTGCTTCAAATACTAAAAAGAGACATTGGACAAAAAAACAAACTAGAGGAGAGGCTAGTCCCTCTTGGTCTTTTAAAGAAGGTGATGTCCCATGGATTTTGAAGAAAGTTGACCTTTCTATCATGAAGGAAATTTATATTGGGTGTGAAGAAACATTTTTTATATGGGTCAACTCTATGATGTTGTTTCACTATAGAAGAAAATTTGTTGAGGTTGAAATCACATGACCGTATGAACCTTCTAATGGTATGTATGTTGAATACACGATTCTTCTTCTATGCTATCATTAAAAATATGTTATGCACTCATAGTTTTATGGAAACTAATGATGTGTGTTTCTATTTTGTAGTGTCATTATCCTTTTCTTGTGTGTGGTTGTGTGAACCATGACTTTCCCCAATACTTACGACATACCATATTGAAATTATCTACATTTGTACGTTGGATCACATCAAAGGAGATTCATATGGCTAGCATTCCATGGTGGTGCTGAGAAATAATTGATATTGTTTGTATGTTTGATAAGGAAGTGCCCATGAGTTTTATGGACTTTCAATTCCATCTTATAATTCACCTACCTGATGAGGTTGAATTAGTTTGGGTGCTCTCATGCCGTTGGTTGTTATTCTTAGAGAGGTACATGGAAAAAATGAAGGGTTTTTTTGGACAAATGGAAAAACTAGAGGGCTCTATGGCATAGGGGTGCATGGTATACTATTTGTTCTATTATTCCAGTGATTGCATCTAGAAAATTGACAACACAAGAAGAGAATTCATTTGGGATGACCATTAAGATGCAGAAAAATGGTAAGGGGAGCTAATCCAAATGAATGGAAAAAGGTACTTGATAAAGAGCATGCCACTTATATTTTGTCAATTTAGTGAAGAGAATTTATTTACATTAAATTTGATAATATATAGTTGATCTCGTGATATTCATTTTGAATTCTTGTATAAATCATAAAATTTAGAAATTGATGTCATCAATAAATTCGTTCTTTAAGTTGATAATATATATTTGATCTCATGCTATTTGTTTTGATTTTTTTTATAAATCAACAAATTTAGAAATTGATGTCATCAATAAATTTGTTCTTTATAATGCAGAGGCAACATGACCATGGGACACGTTGTATGAAGAGAAAAGAAGAAAATGGGTTAGTGACAAGAAATAATCCATAAATTTGAATGGTAGAAGAACACTTTATCTTGATCATTTAAAATAAAATATGCCACAAATATGTCCCAACAGTTGGGTGGTTAACCAAATACAAGAGAAATATGCGGTGTCTGCTTGTAACCCACATGTGGAAGATCCGGATGCACTAAAAATATGGATTAGGTGCAATAACTCTATAATAACTTCTCTGAGTACCACATTCAATTTATAATATTGCACATTTAAATTGTAACATGTAATATATTTTTATTAATGATTGGGTTATTAGACCTATGACACCGTCCTTTGTTCAGATTTTTACAGGTGCATTTATTCCCATCTATGTGGGAATATGGACATCATTTTCGCACTAAGTATGCTGATGATTGTCACATCATTCAAGATTTTGGAGTAGAGGTCAAGTTTGACCAATATATTTGTGCTAGCCACAGTGATCAAAACCTAATAGAGGGGATGTTAGGTTACATTGGAAAGATACAAGAGATCGTGCAAGTGGCCTTCTCATCGTTTCAATGTGTTATTTTTTGTTGCAAGTGGTGGGATACCTTTGACCAAAGAAATGTAAATGAAGATTGTGATAGTGGGATACTATATATTAACTCTAAAAAAAGTGGGTTGAAGCTAAGGAGCCTTATGTTTTCCGAAAACATAGCAACCAAGTATTTTTCTACCCATATATGTTGGATGGGTAAATTTGGTGGTTCATACTAAGACATGAACCAAGATATAAACATCTTTTTGAGAACAACAATATTAAAATTCCAAGTGAGGAAGATAATAAAGGTGATTGAAACACATATTGATTTGTAAATTCTTTGTTTCGACATTTATATTGTGGATGTGTCATTTTATTATGGGTATCTATAATGACTAATTATTTTTTTTTCTTCATTTTATAATTATGTTGGATATGAAAAGTTAATAGCCATTTAAAACCATCATATTTGTAACATACCCACTGTAATCTCCATTTTAATTAATGCTTAATGTAGATATAATGTGTGGCTATGACCAAGCGATGTATATGCAAATAGTGTTTCCAAATTTTATTAATAAAATATGATTCCAAAAACTAGGGGAAATTGAAAAACATGACAGATGAATTAATCCAGAAGAGAGGGGAGGGTCTAACAGGAGTTCAAGAGAGGGATACACAGGGGAACTACAATGTCTATTAACTCAAACCACTTCCTAAAATTTCTATTGGTATATGAACCTTCTATTTTTTTGTTGACTGCTCTCAAAGCCAATCATTGAATGCATGTAAGAGAGTGGGTGTGAGAATTCACATCCCATAGTTATTGGGAGAATTAGGATAAATTACAATCAACATCGAGGAGTGTGGGAGTCAAATTTATTTAGGAAAAGAGAGGAAATTTGTATGGGTAATTACAACAATTTTGGACAATCATGTTTTTCATGAACAACAAGTAAAGAATAGGGAAGAAGATATTTGGAGCTGGAGAAACTATGGAGGGAGAATTATGGAGCATATTTGGAGTAGAATACTAAATATCCAGGTTTTCATGCCTGAAGAGTGAACTATTGTGTGAGTTTTATTGTAACAAATGATTGTTATTGTTTTCTTAGTAATTTTCCTAGCAGTGAGCTTCCTTGAGTTTCCAAGTAGTGAGATTCCTAGTTACTTGTACCAAAGAGACCTTGATAAATGAATGGGATGCCCAATGGATTTAGAATAGTGAAGGCGTACATTCCTTGGTTTGGATGGGTCGAGAGGAAGAGAGTAGGTGGAAAATCAGGATAGTTGTAGGAGAATACCAGTGTGTTGTGGGATTTCTAATCTATGAGTGGGAAGTGAGAGAACACTCTCTTTTTTGGATTTCTAGCCCCAGCTCAGGGGTGACTTGCTATTGATATATGAAAAAAATGGTTTATGGTTGAGTGGAACATCTGTCCCAAGCAACTCGTTGCACAACCATTTAAAAAAAAAAAAGTGTTTTATCTTGTTTATGTGTTGCATTGTTAGTTTAATGGCTATGTATTAACTCTGTGTTTGAGAACGATTTATATGTTGTGTTGAGTTATTTAAATTGCATTCATGTCATTTTTATCATGTTATATATGCATCTAACTTTTGGTATTAGAAAATAGTTAAATCTGTGTGTAATTCGTAGTTGGTAAACTACAAGAAATTAGTTAGTAGAAAATTTTGTTTTTTATGAGTATTTCAACACTTAATGGACCTTAGTTGGGCTAGGGAACGTTACAATATTGAAAATACATTAAATATTAGAATCATAAGATGTGGTTTTGATATATCTTAATTGTCATATTTATTGTTTATTATAGCAAATTTATGTTGTATTGTATTAACATATGTTTATGTGAACGTTTGAATTACTAAGCATTAATTGAGATATCACAAAGTCGGTGATGTAAAGTAGTAAAGATTTATTTTAAATTATATTTTATTTAAAAAAAATGAAGATATTAAAAAATCAAACCTCAAAATTTTAGTTGTTTGAAAAAATAAAATTTCAAATAAATATATACTTTGATGGAAAGTCTAAGGACAATTCCAAGAGAATAACTTGTACATCATCTATGAGTTTTGGAATCACACTTGTTGTGTTGGAATTACCAACTTTGATGGCATTCCCAATCTTAACTAGTGAAACTATCATGGCCTTCACCATCCTTTAGTTTTATAATCATATAAACTTATATTAATCATTCTTTTTACATTCTCCTTTAAATAAATGCCAATATAGGAAGAACATAAAAATTCTAAAAGATTCTTTTTCAAGAGCTAGTCAGAATTTAGGAAAATTTAAATTTTAACGATCTACACTTTAAAAGTATAGAAAATTTTACTAATTCTTAAAATACGAATTATAAAATGTTTGGTGATATTCTTTTTAATAGAAGATTCATAAAATTAGTATTAAAGTAACAAATAGCCAAAGTATTTCATTAAAAGTGTATAGATAATTAAAAAGTATTACTATTATTTATATTTAGTATTTTAAATTTAATTGAATAAATTTCATATATTCTAATAGTTGGATAATATAAATTAATAAAATCTTTTGAAAAATGAAATATTAATAAAATATAATAATTGTGATTTTAGTAAACAATTATATTATATATAATTTTTGTAATCTTTGAATAACAAAAATTAAAAAATAACATTATTATTACATCATCATTATTATTAGTGAATAATTATATTATAATGTTTTTATTATAATATATGAAAAATAAATAATTATTCAAATCACAACCATTTCACTCATCATATTTAAGTATTTTTGTTTC
Source organism: Picea sitchensis (assembly GCA_010110895.2). Classification (NCBI taxonomy): domain Eukaryota; kingdom Viridiplantae; phylum Streptophyta; class Pinopsida; order Pinales; family Pinaceae; genus Picea; species Picea sitchensis. The sequence continues at coordinate 187,445 of SNQJ01S0010267.1, forward strand.
TAAACACGTTTAATGAACATATTGTATCTTCTTGGACAACAAAAAAATCGCATTGAAGAAGAGTTAAACATTGTATAACATTAATGGTTATAGCGTTTTGAAATCACAATCCAAATTAAACAATTTCATAAAAGTAAAGTTAAACATTATATGTCAACTATAAATTTAAATGAATGATACATCTCAAATTTAACTTTAAAATGGAGAAATTATTACCAATGTTAATTAATAGCATATTCATAATACATTTTATAAATCAAACAAAAACTACAACATTATATGAAAAACATAATATACATGAGTGATATACATAAGAATATACATGCCAAACATACATCTCAACAAAATTTGCAATAAACATCTCATATATACATTTCAAGTCAAATATAAAACAATCAATATACATGTCAATCGGTACCACTACTAGCTAGGTCCACCACCAAAGCTAAATGCATCATTGTCTCTTCTACTAGAGGTAGAGGGTCTATCAATAATAATGTCAGAAAGAAATGTCGACACAAGCACACTATCAAATGTCTCTCTATCAAGATCATCAACATATGCAACAATACCCGATGTAAACAGAGTGTCCAAAACATCAAAATCTTGTGACACATGTGTAGGAGGAGGAGGATTGGTGGATGATGAAACATGTGGAGGAGAAGGACAATGATTGTTGGATGATGACACAAGTATAGGAGGAGGAATAGGATTAGTGGATGGTTACGCACATGGAGGAGAAGTAGGAGGATAGGTGGATGGTGCAGACACATATGGAGGGGGAGGAGGAGGAGAAGGATTAGACATGGATGGAGTAGAAACATGTGGAGAAGGAGGATCATATGTGGATGAAGGTTCAAACACATTTGAAGGGGAAGTAGGAGTATGGGTGGATGGTGTAGACTCATGCGAAGGAGGAGGAGGAGGAGGAGGAGGAGGAGTACCATGTGGTGGAGTAAAGGATGTGGATGGGTTTGATGATGAGGTAGATGGAGTAGGATCGTGAGAAATATATTTCAACATCTCAATGAGGTTGACAGAACCGACAATATGACACATCAACAATGTCATGAGGCAGACTCCTCCATATCATAGAGAGATCTAGTACCCATAATATCTCTCTAACCGGTGCAGGTATCACTCTGTGACTAATCATGACACAACATAGGTGATCCACCACCTCTATCTGGACTCTCCGATCTGGCCTAAATGGAATGCATGGTCTATGTAATATAGGTTGGTCTTCTGTATCCTCCATCTACTCATCATGTTGAGGAGGCTCATGCCCAACATATTTGCCAATATCTACAAAATAATAGATAATAATAATAAGATAATTGAAACAAAATGCTACAATCAATTACATGTGCATTAAATAAGTCATAAAAATATGTAACTAGATTTATCAAAACATAATCATAATATTACCTCTCTCATTAGGTGGATCGACTTCTATAAATAGGGTGTTTGGACATCCTTTCAAAACCATCCCCGCATATGGGTACTATACAATATTGAGGACATGCTTGTCCTCTCTAGCCAAAAAATCACATAAATCCCTACTAAGCAGAGTATAAGGAAACTGGAGTTGGCCCCTCTTGGGAAAAAACTACCCCCACATGCACATACACTCATCAAGCACAGGCCTATTAGGAAAGTGGGGTACTTTTGGTCGAGTGGAATGAACACTCTCAAAAAATAATGTAAATAATTCTAACGCGAATGGGAATACTCTCATCCCGTTTAAATGACACAACAATGATCCAATCCAAAAAAAAACTATATCAAATATATATATGACCACCTAATCAATCGGAGAATTTTCACTAAACTATATACATAATGAAATAACTATAAACTAATGTGGTTCCCATTAGAGCTAACATGTTAAAGTGCTGAGATAATAAGACATGAACATCTAACCTCCTCTCTATCAAATGAATTTATATGTAGATGACCACCTCGAACTTGGAATTCCAATGAGAAATGAATGTACGAATGGACATATATCTTCACATATGCTATCTTGGTTTCTCTTTCAAAACCATGTGGTGGATCAGGGAAATGGGGAAAAACATACCCCTCCTAGACAACCCAATGATGAAATAACCATCCTCCTTTGTGGGATGATACCACAGATCGAGACTAACCTTGAACACTTGTTGACTATGATCCCAATGACAGATCAACTATTGTAACAATGAAGAGTGCTCCCTAAAGGATGCACCCTCCCCATAAAACTTAAGAAGACCAACATCCATCAAAATGGAATATGTTTTCTATGAAGTATGGCGAGGGAACAAATCCCTCTCCCTCTCCCTCGACTTCCACTCACATACAAATGTGTATGTTTCGATCAGTTGTTGCTTTTTCTCCTCCTCCTCTTGTCATTTTCATCTCTTATTAACATAAAGATATTGTTAGGAAGTCATATATAGATTAAATTAGTTAAAATTATAAAAAAAAAACACATATGTAAATAAACATTTTTTTTGTAAAAAAATATAGAAAAATAATAGGTGTGCCTAAAGAAATACATATGCATCACCAACGGTCCTCTATATCAGACAAACAACATCGTCGTGTGGTGTTTTTACTAACAAGCACTAGTGTGCCACGTTTCTTGTTGCACCACCATGTATTTTAGTGGTGCATCTCATAAGATGCACCGCACCGTTAAATTGTGAAATAATCGGCCCAATGTCATGTTCTTTACAACACCAATACATTTGTTGTACCTAAAGACACCACTAGGTTAAATATTTTTATTGTAACTTAAGCAATGTTATGTGTTAATATGAATGCACTAGTGATACTGTGCTATTGTAGCACCAAAATTACATTTTGTGGTACATTGGGTTGTATAGATAACCGATAATGGGGAATCTAATGAAATTCCCCGTCATGCCAAATTGTTCAATATTTTCTCAATGCAATTCTTTCAATTTCACTGGTTCATTTCATTAACAAAAGCACACTATTGAGCTAAAATTTATGGTGTGTAAAATTATCAATGCACTATGTTAAACTAAAAGCACCGATGCATATTTTTTACCAGAGAATCGACATGTTGTTTAGCAGTGTGTTGTCTTTAATAACACATTGGATACATGGACTTATAAAAGACGCACCACTATGTTTTTCTTCAAAAACTATCGTAGTGTGTACTTCTAGCATTTATGCATCAATGCTCCATGATTATCATCGCACCACCACGTACTTTAGCCGTATGTTGAATAAGATGCACCACACTAGTTGATTATGAGATATTCGGTCCGATGTCGTTCTCTTTAAAACACCGGTGCATTTGTTGGACCTATGGGAACCACTAGGTTAAATTGTTTTATCACAACTTAAGTGGTGTGATGTGTTACTATCAACACATTGGTGCTAACATGATATTGGAGCACTGATGTTTTGTTGAGAGATGTGTTGTGAATCATAAAACATTGGTCACGAGGTGTCCTATGAGACATCCCACTATGCCAAGTCGATCAATATATGTCCGAGTGCATTTATGTAAACAACACCTATGCATTTGGTTAAAATGGTTGCACCACCATTTTAAATTTTATGGATCGTAAATTTAGAAGTGCACTTAATTAAATGGAACACTCTAGTGTAGGGAGAAACCAAGGATGTTCACGTTGCGAGGCATCCCAAAGGGTGCACCGCTTTGTTTTTAAAATTTATCCGGTGCTCTACCTTGAAAAACATTGGTGTGTATGTTTATCTTGTTAGTGTTTCATGGAAACCTGCACAGGAGACCTAACTAAAGCATACAGAAACAAATCTTATCAAGAAAATGAAGAGAGATACAATATGAAGAATGAGAATCAATGTATATTATGATCTGGTCAATGAGTGAGCGATATTCACTCATATAGGCAATGACATCCTATCTTAGGAATGCATGCATAATAGTAATGATCTAAAATTAGAAAGTCTAAAATAGAACTAGTCAGTTAACTCCCACTGAACTATTGTGCCGAAAATAGAAATTTCTCCAACACCCCCTTGAACATCACTATGGAGTAAAACACGAGTCTCGTCTACTAGGTCATATTAGGTACTCATGTATAGTGAAACTAATTAACACTAAATACAAATGAGGAAAGAGGGAAACCCACGTGGGAACAAAACCACCCCTCAAAAGAAAATGCATCAAAAGAAGAAAATGCAGCTGCTAGGAAACTGTATTCTTCACTGCAAGATGATCCAACAAAGTTTGAAACTTCATCTCACTGAAAGTCTTCGTGAAGATGTATAAATATTTATGGATCTGATGAAGTCCTTTGGCAACCTATCTAGCCTTGTACCTCTTGATCATGTGGACCCATATGCACCTGGAAATATTCCTTTTTGGTGGAAGTGGAACCAAATGCCAAGTTTGATTCTTTAGGAGTGAGTCATACTTCTTTTGCATGGCTACTTTCCATAATGGATTTCCCACAACCTCACTGTAGAGATGTATATTAGAATATTGAACCATATAGCAATGCATGGGCATCACAGGTTCTAAAGATGAAAGTACAGGAGAAGGCTCCTCATGTTGAGATCAAGTCCTCCTCGAATCCAATGGATTCCCTGTTGCCTAAAGTGTGAACTATGCCTTGTTGGGCATCTACTGAAGCTTCAGTGATGGCTTATTATCTGGATATACTACCTGCTTATTTCCATGTACATAATCTAAGTGTATGGAATCATCTCTGATGTATGAAACTGATGGAAGCACAATAGTATATGCATGTTGCACTGGAGGTGCATGCACAGTACTATCCTTATGTGTAAGTATGATCCAGATTATTTTCGACATGAAATGAGAGAGGAGATATAATAAATAAATGCACAAAGATATCGCGGATATCCAATAATATAACATAAATGTATCAGAGATGTAACCATAAACACAGAGATACAGTAATACACAATTTCTATTAATGAAAGAAATGTACAGAGATTGTAAAAATACAGAGTGAAAGACTCACTAGAATAGTGGCATCTTATCTCTAAGAAGAGATGTGATGGTTACTTGCATTCGAAAGAAGATGATTATAATGAGGCTCTGAAGGCCTTTTTATAATAAACAAGAATTTCAAAAACCCTAGACATCCAAAAACCTAACCCTAGGAGATGAAGTGCCAAAAGTCATGTGAGCCTCGTTTGGGTAAGTCAGTACATCAACTTCCCGGAGTCGTAACTTTTGCATACGATCTCCGTTTGACGCATATGATACATCGTTAGAAAGGTCTATCCGAGGAATACAACTGAAAATATCAAATTTTATAGGTTGGAACAAAATACTATTCATTGAAGGTTTATGCCTAAAAAATGTCGTTTAGGGCCTCAAAACGGCTCTGGAAGTTTAGGACTCGAAAAACTGCCAAAAATAGTAAATTGTGCTACAATTAAGGAAACTGAAAAATTGAAAGAAACAATGGTGAGGGTCCAAGTGGAATAGGAGGGTGGCCACCAATATCAACCTGGATCATTCCCCTCTCCTTAGGAAGCAATGGTCTCCATTGCATTGAGTTCTCGGGGGAGAGAGGGAAGCGTTTGCTGAATCTGAATCTTGGTGAGATACTTGCCTTGCTGGAGACGTTGTGCTGCTCAGTTTGTGGAAGGCTATCACAAACCTGTTGAGGCTGAGTCTATTCAACAAGTCAAGATACATGATAGTATTGCGTGCATAAGTAATCTCTGCGTTTTGCTGCAACCTTGTTGACCTACTTTTGTTGGATAGAAGGTTCTTGGGGCGAGGCTGTACTAGTTGTAGTGTCCTTATGTTCCCCTTTTGAAAAGATTGTGAAGAAGTTGAATTTTGCAGTATGATATACTACCTTGCGACACTGTTTATGTGGAACAATATTCAGAACTACCTATGGTATTCTGTAGAGATGACCCCTTAGAGAAACAATGAAACTGCAGGGTCGAGACTCATAAACAACATGGCGTCTCCACATATATGGTTGGCCCAAGAGAACATCACAGACATCCAGTGGGGAAACATCACATAATACCTCATCCTTGAAGGGTTGGATGTCGTATGAAAATTGACACTGCTGGATGACATGAAGATCTCATCCCTAGCGAAGCCACCTGATGTTGTATGGCTATGGGTGTGTTGTTGTCGACAATCACAACTGTTTTATGACCTATGCTGAGATGAGACTCTTCTAGCTTTCTCTATCAACAATAAAATGCAGTGGGGTCCCCTTCACCCACCTTTGTGAATGAAAAAGTCACTCCCCCACTTCAAGATCTATTGGTTCTTCTGGTTGAATTGTTACGGTCGCGACAATAGTAGTGGGGTCTGCGTCGATGATCTATTTTTTACCAGTATTTTCACAATCAGATTTTGAATCAGGGTTAGGCTCCTTGTCTTTGATCTTAGCCACCAATGATTGTTTTGAGCGATATTCATCGGTTTTTTTCCAGGGGAGTTTGTGGAAATCACACCATTTTTCGGTGTCCTTTTTCTTCTCATGACCCTTCTTTTCTTATGGCTTGGACTGGTTTTTGGAAGACTGTTTGTTAGGGCCATAGTTTTCATACTTTGGTTGTTGCGGTTTTACAGACCCGAACTCCCATTTTTTCTGGTGTTTAAATTTCTTCTCGAATTTAACAACATATCAATAAGCAACATCGAGTGATGAGATGTATAGAAAATCCATTTCAGTTTGGATGTATCTGTGTAGAGCCCCACGGTATTTTAGAACCAAATGTTATTTGGAATATTTAATACTTAGCTTGGTGTGCAAGGTATGGAAGGTATTGGTGAACTCCAAAACTCCTTGGCCCCTGTATTGTCATAGTGTGGCCCATCTCATGTAATGGTCCTCATAGTTTACTACGGGGTAATACTATTCCTTTACCACATCGACAAAAAAATCCCAAGTGGGCTTGACCCCATATATTCCAGAATCCTTTGTGGAACTTTGCTCCAAGTAAATTTCCCACCAGTGTTTGACATGGGGGAGAGATTTAAGGATTGCGAAGGTGATATTTTCCCTATGAGAAAAATTATGAACAGAGAAATAACCTTCTAATAGATTTAACTATTTGTCTATGGAATCCGCATCTATCTGACCTTCAAATACGAGAATATCAAAATTAACATGTACCTTGAAAGGAGAGGTTCTTCCAAAGTGGTTGTTTGATGAAGATGCGCCTGTTGCTATCGACAAGTATTGAAGGATGTGGGAAAAATTCTCCAACATTTCGTCCCTCTGTCGCGTGAGAGCTTTTTCAAGAAATAGATTGATAGGATCGTCTACTCCATCGTTTTTCTTTTCTTCCGCCATGGATGCTTTCTTGGGTGTGAGAGAGAGATTTCCTTCAAGAGAGACAATCTTGAGACCCAACTTTCTATACTCCGACCTCGTCAGGGACATGCACTGAAAAAATGATCAAGAGAAGCCTGGTCTGATACCACTGATCCAAATTATTTTTGGCACGAAATGAGAGCCGAGATATAATAAATAAATTCACAGAGATATCACGGATATCATATAATATAACATAAATGTATCAGAGATGCAACCATAAACACAGAGATACAGTAATACACAATTTATATTAATGAAGGAAATGTACAGAGACTGTAAAAATAAAGAGTGAAAGACTCGCTAGAATGGTGGCATCTTATCTCTGAGAAGAGATGTGACGACTAATTGCATTCAAAAGAAGATGATTACAATGAGGCTCTGGAGGCCATTTCACAATAAACAGGAATGTCAAAAACCCTAGACATCCAAAAAACCTAACCCTATGAGATGAAGCGCCAAAAGTCATGTTGGTCCCATTTGGGTATGTCAGTACATCAACTTCTCGGGGTCGTAACGTTTTCATACGATCTTCGTTTGATGCATATGATACATCGTTATAAAGGTCTATCCGAGGACTACAACTATCGAAGGAAAATATCACAATATGTAACACAAGATTGTTCGTCGGAGTTTGATGCCCAAAAAACGTCGTTTAGGGCCTCAAAATGGGTCTAGAAGTTCAGGACCCGAAAAAATTCCAAATATAGTAAATTGTGCTACAATTAAGGAAACTGAAAACTGAAAGAAACAATAGTGAGTGTCCAAGTGGAATAGGCAGGTGGCCACCAATATACACCTAGATCATTCCTCCCTCCTTAGGAAACAATGGTCTCCATTGTGTTGAGTTCCCAGGGGAGAGAGGGAAACGTTTGCTGAATCTGAATCTTGGTGAGATGCTTGCCTTATTGGAGATGTCGTGCTGCTCGGTTTGTGGAAGGATGTCATGAACCTGTTGAGGCTGAGTTTGTTTAACAAGTCGAGCTACATGAGAGGATTGTGTGCAGAAGGAATCTTTGCGCAGAAGGTACTTGGGGCGAGGATGTAGTGGTTGCAGTGTCCTTATGTTCTCCTTTTGAACATATTTTGAAGAAGCTAAATTTTTGCAGTATGAGATACTACCTTACGACACTGTTTAGGTGGAAAAATAGTCAAAACTACCTCTAGTATTCTATAGAGATGACCCACTAGAGAAACAATGACACTACGGGGTGGAGACTCATAAACAACATGGAGTCACCACATATATGGTTGGCCCAAGAGAACATCACAGACATCCAGTGGAGAAACATCACATAATACCTCATCCTTGAAGGGTTGGATGTTGAATGAAAATCGACGCTGCTGGCTGACACGAAGATCTCATCCCTGGAGAAGCCACACGATGTTGTATGGCTGTGGGTGTGGTGTTGTCGACAATCCCAATTGTTTTATGACCTCTGCTGAGATGAGGCTCTTTTGGCTTCCGTTATCAACAATAAAATGCAATGGGGTCCCATTCACCCACATCTGTGAATGAAAAAGGTGCTCCCCCTCTTCATGATCTATTGGTTCTTCTGGTTGAATTGTTGTGGTCGTGACAATAGTAGTGGGGTTTGCGTCGATGATTTGTTTTTTACCAGTATTTTCACAATCAGATTCTGAATCAGGTTTCAACTCCTTGTCTTTGATCTTGACCACTAATGACTATTTTGAGCAACATTCATCGGTGTTGTGCTAGGGGATTTTGTGGAAATCACACCATTTTTCGATGTCCTTTGTCTTCCCATGACCCTTCTTTTCCTGTGTCTTGGACTGGTTTCTGGGAGAGTGTTTGTTAGGGCCATCTTTGTCACACTTTGGTTGTTGTGGATTTACAGACATGAACTCCCATTTGTTCTGGTGTTTAAATTTTTGCTCGATTTTAACAACGTATCGATAAGCGTCATTGAGTGATGAGATGTCCAGAAAATCCATTTTAGTTTGGATGTATCTGTGTAGAGCCCCACGGTATTTTAGAACCAAATTTCATTCGAAGTCTTTGATAGCCAGCTTGGTGTAAAAGATATGGAAGGTATTGGTGAATGCTAGAATTTCTTGGCCCCACTCTTGTCACAGTGTTGTTACCCATGATTTTGGTCATCATGATGATGTATTGATGATGGTGTATTCAGGCTCTTCATTAGAACTTTCTCCTGAGAAAAGTTACCTTCATCTCTTTCCAGAAATCACATCTTTTGAGGACTGTTCGCA
>SNQJ01S0010268.1:36675-93644 GCA_010110895.2 Picea sitchensis
GGACAACAATTCATATTCGTCATCATTGGTCGCGGTAATCTGGGTAAACCTATTAATTTCTTGAGTTTAAAATTTTACTTGTATGATTAGCATTCCCTTGTTTTGTATACTTATGTTGTGAAGGGTGTAAGCTTGGGATCCCATTTGAAGTTTGATCTCATCGATGAACAAGTCACTCTATTTTCTATTTTCTATTTCTTTTAATGATGTTATTTCCTATTAATAAGTAGTTTTGACCGCTCTTGTAAAAGTACAAGAGTTTATCCTTATATTTAATGCATAGCCAGTTTATGTAGGATATCGTCCTGGTGTGAATGATCAGAGCCATTCCCTATTCCTTCCCAAATGTAGCCAGTCCGAGCAATCCACTTTGTTAGTGCCTTCTAGTTAAATTTGCATGCCAAATTCAAGGCAAAATGTTACTACACCTATGTCAACAAAATGTATTAATTGGACAAAGTTCGTCTTTTGACTGATTTTGTCTTCCATCAGAAAGTATAATGATGGGTTCTTCTTTTCATTGTTGTAAATAATGTTACTCCAAGTTACAATTTAACTGTACATGAGTTTATCCTCTGTGAATGCATATCCATTTTATCTAGGATCTCAGCTTGGTGTGGATGATCGGAACCATTCCTTATTTCCTCTCAAAAGTAACCAGTCAAGAGTAAATCCATTTTATTGGCACCTTCAAGTTTCATTATGCTCAATGCATTATCAACTCAAGGATTTTTTATTTTCCTATTGAATCCTATAAAAAGGACCATTTTAGATGATGTTTGTGTATACCTTCCTCACTAATTTTGCATGTTATTTTCAAGGTAAAATAAATATCACACATATGTTAGTAGAGTGTATTTGAAATAATTTCTTCCTTTTGTTGCTAGATATTGCTTAGGTTCGGTCTATGCTTAGAGAATGATTATACCATTCGTTATTCCTTCCCAAAAGTGGTTAGTCATAAACAAATCCACTTTATTAGTGCTTTCATGCTTTATTATGCTCAATGCATTATCATCTCAAGAATTTCATATTTTTCTCTTGTATATGTTGTAAAAGGAATCTTTAGATGTTTGTATATAATTTCCAACTTATTAGCCAATCATGAAAAAATCCACTTTATTGGTGCTTTCACATTTCATTATGCTCAATGCACTGTCAACTCAAGAATTTCATATTTTTCTTTTGTATATGTCGTAAAAGGAATCTTTAGATGTTTGTATTTCAATTTCTTGAATTGTATATTAATCTGGATGCTCTTAACATTTTTAGGCAGAGAGTCGCGCCACTTGTGGCATGCCGATCCTTCTATTTTACCTTTCATGATTGGAACGAGTTTTCATTTTGCGTGGTTTGATGAGCATGATGTATTAATTGATTATTTTATTACAATGATTCCATCGTGATACTCTCGAGGTAAGAAAGCCAACAGTTCTAGTAGAACACCCACAAGTTTACTCCTAAAGCGTGGTTAGAACCTGCGCCCTTCCAGCTGCCACGATTCATTTCAGTAGCCAAAAATTCAGAATCACCACCAACGTGCTAACTGTGATGCCACCTGTAAATTACTTAAATGTGCAGTGTTAGCTGATGCATTTCTTAAATATTAAAGTGGAGTGAACATCGTTCTAACGGACCGACATAACGTTTTCCTTTTACCTTGATTTATTTCTCAAATATCCCTTATTTTAATTACACCGATATTTTATTTATCCTTGATTATTATTACTCAGAGATTCTTGGTTTAAATACGCCGAGAGTTAAATATATATATTTTTTGCAATACAGAGTGATTCCTTGTTTATTTACAGAGATTATAATTACCTTGTTTTAAGTAGTCATTGAAACACCACCTTTGCATATCTAACCATCCTCACGATAGTAGACAATGTTCAAATTAAGTTAATTAAATAGTGTTTTAGAAATTGTGAGATTTTTGTAATTAATTAAATTGATATGTAAACTGTGTTTAATTCAATTTTTGGATATAATTTATGCTTATATTGTACAATTTGATGATGTAAGTTAGCATGATGAGTTAAGTCATAAGGGTGAATGATGTAAGTGGGTGTGATAAGGTGTACACCTTAACGTTGAATGATCATAATGTGGGAAGGCTTAAAAGGTTGGTAAGGACACAAGGCAGTTCATCCATGGTAGAATGTATGATATTATGTGAATTTTTTATTTGATTAATTGGTAATTGAGTCATAGTTTGAATTTCAATGTAACGACCAATGTTGTTATCCATGCATCATATATAATGTTTAATCATGTACTCACCTTGATGGAAATCGACCAATGATACCTTAACTTAGTCTAAGTAACAAATACTAATATATGTTATTTAAAAATGTTTTAGCAATCAAGGCTTATGAGGTAAGAGCGGTCGAAATTTAGGTGTATTATTAGATATGCTTGGTTAATGTTTAGATTAGGATTGAGGTGGACTTGCGTGTCTTAAATTTTAGTTGTCATGTGATGATTAGAGCGGTTACTCTCACAAGCATCATTTAGAATTGTTGATGTATGATTGAAGGATGATGATATTTTTTGCGTGATGAAATTTATGTAATAATGATGGTTTAAGATAGAAAACTCTTGCACAATGAATGCTTAATGTAATGAATGATTGTTTTAGATAATCACCCCTGCGTCTTGGATTATTGTGCTTTTGATGATCATTTATGATGTGTTGGCATGGTTCCATTCAATTATTAATGCTTTATTATTGTTTCATTTCTACATATGAATGATGTGTTGATGATCTTGTTATTTAAATGTAATATGTTTCCAATGCATAAATAAATAAAAATATATATATATAGAAAAAATTTCACCTTTTGTACATTGGTTGTGTCGTAACGGTCGGGCCGTTACATGCATAATGGATGAAAACCCAGATATCTTGTTTCTTTAGGAAATGAAATGTGGAGACATGATAGTTGAGGGAATGTTTGAAAAGTGTTGGCGCCAATACCGTTTTTCCTACAATGATGCCCATGGAGCATCAAGGGGTATTACACTCCTCTGGAACCCAACCATGGTTACTTTGGATGGATTCTCCTCCACGACCTGGACACTCACAACAAGATATCAGGTAGTTGGCTCCAGTCAGGAGGGTATTCTCACAAATTCCTATGGCCCCCAGAAGCCCCAGGATAAGGAAAATTTCTTTCATGCCTTAAAATCCATAGGTACTCTTGTCTGACAAAAGCGATGGATCATTGGGGGGGACTTTAACATGATCCTCTCTCTAAAGGAAAAATGAGGAGGCATTAGAAGATTTGATAGAGAAAGTGAGAATTTTCAAACCCTAATATACGATCCGTGTCTAGTAGATATTGAAGCCAAAAATGGCACATTCACGTGGACAAACAGGTACACATGCCATCACCAAGTAGCGATTCGGATAGATATATTTCTCCTTTCCGAATCAATTATGGTGGATGACCCTCTGATGGATGTGAGAATCTATCCTAAATCTTTCTTCGACCATTAGCCCATCCATCTCTGGCTTGACACAACAAGTACGTCCAATCTTAATCCCTTCTTATTCAAACAATTCTGGCTTAGACATCCAGACTTTCATGCCCCCTCCTGGTGGAAAAACACTATAGTACCAGAAGGAATGATCATGTATCGATTTCAACAAAAACTGAAGAAATTTAAGCAACACCTAAGAAAATGAAATAAATAATTCTTTGGTTACATATTTCAAGACCAAAGGTCTTTGGAAAAGTAGATGGAGAAGATTCAAAAGAAAATAATTTCACAGGGACCCTCAGAATCCCTGCTGGAGGAGGAAGCAATAATTAAAACACAATTGGACGAGAGATACAAACATGAGGAAATATTATGGTGGCAGAAAACTAGAGTATAATGGCTCAAGGAAGGGGAACGAAACACTAAATTTTTCCATCACTCTGTGATCCAACGAAGACACATAAATTGTATCACCAGGCTAGAAAATGATCAGGGTGAGCACATTATGGATCACCAGGGGCTGGAGTGAGAGCTCACTGATTACTACAAAACTTTTTTAACAAAGCCAATCCCAGATCAATCTCAAGCCATCAATAAAATCACCCAACACATACTAGTGCTTATATCATCAGAGCATAATGAAGCACTCCTAAGACCCATCACCATAGAGGAAGTGGATCAAGCTATAAAAGATATGTTGGTGGGGAAAGGCCCTAGATCAGACGGTTTTACCATAGATTTTTTCCATTAGTGTTGGCCAATGGTGAGAAACGAAGTTTGGAAACTAGTAGAGGAATCATGCACTTTCGACAAGGTGTATCATCCCTTAATTAAACCTTTATCACTCTCATTCCAAAAAAGGAAAATTTCCCTCACGCAAATCAATTCCATCCCATTTCCTTATGTAATTTCATCTACAAAATCATTACAAAGGTAATTTCCATCTGACTCAATTCAATTCTACCTTTCATCATTTCCAAGGAACAATCTAACTAAGTAGAGTAGCGACAGATTCTTGACGATGTTATACTAGTTCATGAGGTAATTAACTCTCTCAAGTCCACCTGGACTCCAGGTATGCTCCTTCAACTAGATCTCTCCAAAGCATTTGATAGATTAAGCTAGAAATACATCAAAGACATTGTCTTAGCTTTTGGATTCACAGCCGATTGGGTCGATTGGATTCTCAATCTTACTTCCTCTGCATTTTTTTCCATACTTGCCAATGGTGCCCCCTCCAAACCCTTTAAATATTCATGGAGGATAAGGCAGGGAGATCCCCTCTCCCCCTTTTGTTCATCATGGAAAAAAGCCTCAACCGATATATTAAGGCTTCCATAATAATTGACTCTCTCAAGGGCCTCTCTCTTCATGGGATGCGCCATCGACCTCTCATAATAAATTCGTAGATGACACAATGATTATGGGATCCCGAACTACTGAGGAAGCTTGAAATCTCCATGAGATGATATCTTACTTTTGTGATACCTCTGGAACGAAGATAAATTTCTCCAAATCCAAACTTTACTTCTTTAATACTCCTCCAGTTGTCCAAAATCATATCTGCCGTCTCCTACACATATCACGGGGCTCCCTTCCTTCCAACTATCTTCGTATTCCCCTTACTGACTCAATGAATCACAATATCTCTTGGGATCCTCTTCCACATTCTATCGAAAAATATTTGAACTCTTGGAAATTTCGCTCTCTCAACTTAGTTGGTTAACTTGTCCTGCTTAAATTTGTCCTTCAAGCCATTCCAACCTATCTTTTTTCGGTTCTAGAGGCTCCCAAAAATGTTCTAAATGTCGTTTACAACCTTCAGAGACAATTCCTATGGCAAGGTCACAAAAATAATATAAAATGGGATTTGGTCAATTGGGATAACATCTACAAACCAAAACTAAATGGTGGACTATGCCTCCATGATCCCGACTTGTTAAATGAAACAATGGGAGCCAAAATTTGGTGGAGATGGCTAAAATATAGAAAGGAACTATGGACGAGACTCTAGCGGAAAATATATAATCCGGGGATAGAATAAACTCATCTTATTTGCATAACATCTCATCATGTTGGATCCAACATTTGGAATGCAACATGGTGCAATAGCCCCATTGTTTGTGATCATGCTTTCTGGGAGATAAGGGGAGGCCATAATGCCCTTTTCTGGTCTGATTCATGGTAACATCTCCCTCTGCTACAATCTTTGGAACACTTAATCCATATTCAAGAGAAAATTCCACATAATGAGAACTTAAATATTGCAAATCTATGGAAAGAAGAGCCTCCGGACTCTTAATGACGTGAATGGAAAACTACTCACACAGACCTACAACTACCAGAGGACTGTAATATCAACCCCTAGCAACTTGAGGCTGCCCAAAGAAGAATTCACAAGAGGGAGGGAGAAGACATCTTGCGCTGGGGGAATTTCCCCAAGGGAACATTTTCCATCAAAGAGGCATATGGATTAAAAGCCCAATTTCATCTCCAGCCAAAAGAAGAAATATGGCATAGAATTTGGAAATCCAATATATGGCCAAAAGTATCTCTCTTCCTTTGGCTTCTTATGTAGAACCAAATATTAACATGGAAAATTTTGAGGAAAAGATGGTTCATTGAGCCCTTGGTTTTCCATCTCCGTAGAGCTCAAGAAGAATCAATGGAACACCTACTAAATCAACGCTCCTTTAGCCTCAACCTATGGAATGAAATTGGAAGTACTATGAGAACCACAAACAGGGCAGGAGACAAAATCTCTCTCACCATCAGTAGATGGAAACAATCATCTTTCTCCAACCCCATCCTCAACCGAATATGGAAGCTATTGTTGGGTTTTGTGGTCTGGAAAAATTTGAAGGAAATGAATCAGTGAATATTTCAAAACAAGTATGCTAATCAAACCTTTGTTTGGTCATAAATATTTGGACGCATTTAGGAAACCATAAGATCTCAACAATGGAATATTGAAGACTTCAAGGCTAGACCTAGTGAGAGACTCATACTATCCAAATGGAGGCTCAATCTGGATCTTAGCCAACAAAACTTAAATACTAATGAAAGACTATGTCAGAACCAAATCACATTGGTTTGGCACCGCCCCCCTGGTTTCAAGAAATTAAATTTTTATGGTGCCTCCAAGGCCAACCCAGGACCAATAAGATATGGTGTAATACTCAGAGACAACAATGGTCGAATCACTCACATTCGGGATGGTAATTTAGGCATTGATTCCAACAATTCAACAGAGCTTTGGGGCCTGATACATGGGATACAATTGGCCTCTCACATGAATATTAGACAATTGATAATTGAAGGTGATTCCCCGATTATCATATCCATGGCCACAAAAATTATCCATGGATCAGATGCAATGAAATTGTCATCAATTTGGTGCCTCCTTTACCCTCTAACTCTCCTAAACACTCTGTTGCACTATGGCCTTAGCCTTATTCCCTCACATTGTCACAGAGAATCCAACATGATTACAGATAAGCTGGAAAACGAAGGTGTCTCCTTATCAAGTGAAGACCTATGTTTTAGAGCATACCACATTCCCACACCATCTATACCCATGCAATGTCAATAATTATCCATCTCGGATTGCACTACCCTGAATGTGGTGACATTTGTCCAACCATGCAATTTAAGTTAAGGTCCTCAGTCTCCACCTCCTCATTTCTTAGTCCGCTCTCGAGGGGGATCAGTGCCATGAAATATTGGTTCGTAGATGTTCACACATACATAAACTTAATTCTTTGGATCCCTTCAATGGAAATGGGGGACAACGCACGTGACATGGGAGGAGAGGCTTTCAGCTCCAGAGGAGGATCCCTGTATGGTTCCTCCTCTAGATCCTTGACTCCTGGTTTCCTTCCCTCCCTCACTTGACCCTCTAGCCTCAACCAGTATAGACATGGATGTTGATCCTCACAAAGAAATTCAAGATGAGCTCTAGGATCCAACTATTATTGAAGAATAGTCTGCATGTGATTTTCCTCAAACTCCTGAAGTTGCTCCATATCTCCAACTTCCAGGCAAGGCCCCTCCTCCATCTGGCCTATCAGCGGACCAAATCCAATTGGTGTTCGACCTGAGAAGGGATGTGGTTGAACTACTATTTGGTTTGGAATTTCTCAACTGACGTCTGGACATTTTCATGGATTCTCTCTCCAACCCTTCCAACAGTGGAAGCTTCCTAGCTTGTCTCCAACCTTATCCATTCACTGCTCCATGGGACACTCCTCCTAGAAACGATGGTGCATCGCACACACTAGGAATTTGATTTCTCTTTTATGCATATTATCAGTTTCAGGTTCTTTTTAGACAGGATAGGTAGACAACAATTTTTGGCATGTGTCAGCTCTAGTTTTAATCTATTTTAGCTCTATATTTTTGAACTATGCAAGACAATGGTACATGGCCCTAATGCCGACCTAGTTTCCACACATGGCAAGCCATGCGTCAGGGCCCAGACATATGTATGATTTTGATATTATAAGGTAATACAAATATTTTATTTACAAAAAAAATAAAAATGTTTTATTATTATTTTAATTTGTTATGTTACATGAACATATCCCCCATAATGGGTTGTAGAGCCCCTAAGAGTGAAAAAGAGGAAAAATTAGAAATATAAAAATATAATGGGCTTCCAAGAGTTATTGAGTTTGTAACCATCTTCTTGATTAAATTTGTTTGGAGGTTTCTCAATTTCCAATGCTTCCCGAATGATTTAAAAGGAGTAGTGCAGGGTAGGTGCGATGATTTTGGTTTGAATAAAACAAATAAGGTGTTTGGTGTTATGGTAATGCACGACAATAGAAAAGTTAGTAAAATTATTATGATGAGTATCAGCTATATGTTCTTTGAGGTGAGATTGGATTGATTTCCCAGTTTGATCGATATAGGATTTCCCATCACAATAGAGAATCTCGTAAACATCTTGAGATGAAAGAGGGTTAGATTTATATTTGACGCTTCTAAAAAGCTTCTTAAGTGTTTTGTGAGGTTAGCAATAAGTTCAAATACTATTTTTGGCTAAGATATTATAAATATGATAAGTAATTATGCGAATGTAAGGGAGTTAAATTTGGCCTTGGGGAGAGGAGGCGGGGAGGGGATTCTTGGATTTTTGTTGGAAGACGACGCGGGGAGATCGATTAATTTGGAAATGGAATAGCCATTGGATTGGAGAGTCTTAGTAGGGATGGATATTTATTTGTTAAATATTAGGGGGGGGGCATGGCAGAAATTTGAATGGTTCTGGATAACCGAATTTTAAGAATGACATATTTTTTGTTAAGGTGGTGGTGGGATTGGGCATGAAGAGATATGTTGGTGTGTATTTTATTGATAAACATGGTGGGAGAGGGAACCATCAAATTACTTGGTGACTAGAATATCAAGGAATGAAAGAAATTTATCCTATTGGGTTGTCCTTGTAAATTTAATGTGGGGAGATAAATTGTATTGTTGAACATTCCCGTAACACCAAACACCTTATTTACTTTAATCAAACCAAAATAATTGCACCTATGCCCTATGACTCCTCTTGAATAATTAAGGAAGTGATCCTCAATTCTATATGTAAAATTGAAAATGTAACAACATATTAGACTGGCACACAATAATAAAATGTTGCACAATACAAAAATACACAGAAAATGAAAGAGAAAAACCACTGGAAGTACAAAGTAAATGACCATTGATTGTATATCAGCAAGAAGACACCCTTTTTTTAATCAAACTAGGCAATTTTTTTTACAGCAACAACAAGAGAATTGTTGTTTTTATTTCTAACTAAAAAGCGTTGTTTTCACTTTTTATTAATTAACTGTCTGACGAACTAGCATGTTAATTATTTATTAAGAAATGCCCTAGTCCACTAGATTGGTGAGGGAAGAATACAATAGTAATTATTGGAAATATGCTAATTCTCTCCTACTGGTTGGCGAAGGAAGGTGGACATCCTTCCTCATGGCCCAAGAAGCCCTCAACCTCAAAATTGAGAAACATCCTAACAAGTTTAATCAGGAAGAAAATTACAAACTCAGTCACTCTTGGAATCCCATCATCAATCATTTTTATAAGAACCCCCTCCATCTCTGCATCTTATATTTCTCCTCCTCCTCTTCATTTCCTCTCTTTAATCCATCTCCATCTTTCATTATTCCTAGACTTTTCCCTCTTGATCATTCTTTCTATCCCACTTTTTGAATCTTTTGTAACCTCTTCTCTTTACATTAATCATTATTTCTTTGATGTATTTTTATTAATTATATATTTTTCTTTCATTGATTTTTCACTTTACTTATATATTTAATCTTTAATTTAATTTGATTTAATTTACTTATTTTATACTTTTCTTTCCTTACTTGAGTTTAATGGTAAGACTTAATGTCCCTACTTAATTTCTCTAATATAATTTGTTTTTATTTATATTTATTTTTATATTTTATTCCATCTCATTTTTATATTCAACTTGAGTGGGCCTAATGGTTGAGAAAATGTGTTTCCTCCTTGGAGGTCACAGGTTCGAATCTAGAGGGGGTAGGGTATGTACATCTTTGTATACTTTAGTAATCAAATCGTTGCATGGAGGGGTTCCCTTGTCCCACAAACAAGGTGGTCTCATACAACAATTTGGTGTTTGGCTTGGTCGTGACCTTAAAAATAGATTATTATTATTATATTAACTTCTATTCATGATATTTTTATTTATTACCTTATAGGAAAGAGGTTAAATTGTGACTATGAGTAGTATATTGTATGATGTATGGAACTAAGGTTAGATGCTACTTGAAAGCACATGACCTCATTGTTATAACCTAAACAATGACAATATAGGATATTGGCTTTCTTGTATATACTATCTAGGTTGAAATCACCTTTTGGTTCTGAAGTAAGACCTTAAACTGCTTGTGATTGGGTAAGAACTCATCTTCCTTGGCTTTGTAACATTAAAAGTGCAATAATAAAGTATGCATAAATAAATTCAGAATATAACAGACTTTGGACTTATGAGAACCCAAAAAATGATTAACCTTTATTCACTAGTCTGAAATGCCTTTATAAAGATATATAAATCTATAGTTTTTTCCCATGTTTGTTTTACCATGGATTTATAGATCTAGGATTCCATCCACAATGGTTGGATTTGCAAATTGAATTAGTTGTGTGATCCCACCAGTCCCAATTGTTTGTCTCTTATTCGTGAAGCCCATGCTTCCGCATATGGTGGGAATTTTGGTACTCTATAAACTTTCTAGAACCTCCACCGACACTTCTATTGGCCTACCATGTAGCAACAAATTGAGACTTTCATCTGCAATTGTCCCTTACCCCATCCAGGAGTGACACTTTTGGATACCCTCACAAGGGTGTCACGTTCTTGATTGCATGAGGTGTCATGCTCATTTTCGCTAGATCCAGACAAACTTCTTCTTGATCTCCATCAGATTCATGATTGTTCTAGATCAACTATGGAATATCTCACTTTTGTCCCAACTCCTTAGATGATAGATGCATTGTGGTATGGTATGGTGCTCAATTTGCTTCATATGAAATTCCATGTATTGATACATGTTTGAACTTGATGATATAAATTTTTAGCTCGTCGTAAAGTGGTATACACCTAACAATTGTCTTTGGGAATTTCATGATGTTATATGGTTTTACTTCTTTCCTTGTAGTACCTTGGGGAACATGTTTTATTTTACAAGTGTGTCATCTCTTGGGTTGACATGATTCACTAGGTGTATAGACTAGATAACTTTATCCATATCCCAACCATGCTAACCATTTTGCACTTCCTCGGTTCATTCATTCCATTCACATATAAATATTATATTGGTCATGTATGATTCCACAAAGTTCAAAAGGAAAGGTAAAATCTAAACTTGAAATAAATAAATACACTAAGGATAAGAGGTGAAGAACAAAGTTAAAATCCAATCATTAATCTTGAGAAATCCCTCTCGTTTTGAATATATGATGCAGGAGCATTGTCGGCAGCAGGCGAGCGTGGGGCAACGCCAACACATTTTGGCACATGATGAATTTGTTTGAAATGTTTTGAAGTTTGATATGCCAAACACAAATGAAATAGTTAAGAAAGGGCGTACTTCCAAATTGTAAACAGATCTTGAGCGATTCGCTCTCATCTGTAGTAGATAAAGGCATTTATGCATAATTAATGTAAGTAGGTAGTTTTAAATTTTTAGATTTGACAGTTTGGAGAGCTGGAGGGAAAACCGATTATAGGCAACCTCATCTTGTATCTTTGTTATTATTGTATCATAGAGCATAGAAGAGCAGTAGCAGAGAGCTATGTAAAAGAATCCATGTACAGAAGTTCTGAATTAATAAAAAGAGCTTTGATTCAGATTCATGGTGTTATAATGCTTTCTGTGAGCACATGTTGAATGTTATTCTTATGATTGGTTACTCTTTCTACTGTACATTTGTTGTTATGCTGCATATGTAGGATTTCATGTTAAGTGTTTGAAGTCTGAGAGAGTAAGGAAATGAGTTTCAATTGTTTTTCACTTCCTGAGTAAAAGTTCCTGCAAGGAGTGCAGTGGAGTGTCTGCAAGGAGAGCGTTGATGGGTTTAGAGTTCATCTCTGAAAGTTCAGGAGGAAGAACGTTGTTCTCATTTTCTGTGGAAGTGCAAGAAGACACAGAATCCGTGCAAGGTGTGCGCAGACTGGCAAAGACCTCAGAACTTATACCTAAGGCTGAGTGGTTGAAATACTATTGTTGCAGAGTTGCATAGAGTCAACAAGTTCAAATACTTGAGTGTATTTGATAAATTGCTGCAAGGAGTGCGCACAAGAGTCATTTCTGAGAGCCTTGAAGATTTTAGTCAAGCTCAAGAGGGATAGTTCTTTCGAATTAGTTGAAGAGAGCTCAGGAGAGATTCACACCTTCAAGTATTGAAGAGAAGGCAAGGAATTTTTGGTCATAGGACAGAGACCAAGTTCAAGGAAGAGAGTTGCTTCAGAACCAGAGGTTCTTGAAAGAGGAGATTGGATGGTCAGAATTCTCCAAGGAGAATCCCCGAAATAGTGAGAGTTGTAGGATCTGTAAGCATTTCAAGGTGGATAAGGGCCGATGATCCGGGCCTATTGAAAAGTTAGAGCATTTCGGCATTTTGGAGTTCGAAGGTTCAAAGTGTAAGCCAAATCCTTGGCTGATCGAAACCCCGAAATGCAAAAAGGAAATTTTGTGTGAGATGGTGAAGGTGGGTAGGTCTAAGTTCTCGGAACTTCAGAGTTTGGGAATTCAGTGTTTTCGCTGACAAGAGCTCAACTCCTTCACATAATAATCCTCGAAGTTGCGAAACGTGAAATGGTGTGAAGGAGTGTTTCAACAATCCGACGTTTCGGGATTCGGAAACCTGAGAGGATAGTGTTTTGGGATCGAGAGTCTTGGACTCTCGGTACCCGAAAGTCCGAAACCACGTGGCTGGTAGATCGAAAGAAAGAAAGTCTGGAAGTGGAAGTTGCGACAAAGAGATTTTCGGCATATCCAAGTTTGGGAATTTAGCATTCCCATCGACAAGGAGCAGAACACTCCCCATTAAGATTTCCGAAATCACAAAATGCGGTAGAACCACAAGGCATTTTGGGACTTCGGCGATTCAGAGTTCGGGACTCCGAGAACCAAGAGGAAGAGTTGCGCGACATTGCAACTCCCAAAATTGTGATAAGTGGAAACCCAAGATTCAGGGGGAGAAAGTCAAGTGGTTGGTAATTCGGGGTTCGGGGGTGGAAGAGGTCAGGTGCTCGACCACGAGATTCGTGAAAACGCGAAATCCGGTATCTCGAAATATAAAAAGGAATTTCCCGAGGATTGTTGTGGGTATTGATTTCCTGAAAGGGAAATAGAAGAGCCAATCAAGATCTTAGGGCCGAAAGAGAAAGATCCTATGCGGATTTTTGACCTGCGGGTTTGGGGGTCTGCGCAAGTTGTGGTATCAGAGCCCTTCTCTATTTGTATATTTTAGATAGAGGAAGCAAGAAAGAATTTCATCCATGCCGCCATGGAGAAGAGATAAACAAACACCTGATCCACTAGAGGAAAGGGAAATTCCAAGAAGAAGGGACAGACAATTACCTGATCCAGTAGTGGAGAGAGAAATGCGTGACCTACGTGCCAGGCTTGATGCCATGGAGACAGCACAGAGGTGCACACTCAACGCTAGGGATATTAACGAGGCTGAAAGTGAAAACGAAGCTAGACAGGAAGGAGAAGAAGTTGTAGCAGAAGATGCAGCAAATGAACGCCTACTTAGGGTTGTTGCAAGGATGGGTGCTAGAGAAAAAATGGACATTCCGGTATATGAGGGAAACCTAGATGTTGAAGAGCTTCTAGACTGGATTAGAGCTCTGGACACGTATTTTGACTATGAAGATGTCGAGGAAGACAAGAAGGTAAAACATGTTGTCACAAGACTTAAAGGACATGCAACATTCTGGTGGGATGAACTACAAGCTGAAAGACACTGCAAAGGCAAGCAGAAAATCATGAGTTGGGATAGAATGGTCGTGAAGATGAAGGTGAAATTCATACCCAAGGATTATCAAATTACTATGTTCCGGAGAATGCATAATTTGAGACAGAAGCTGAGTTCAGTGAAAGAATACACTGAGGAGTTCTATAAAATAAACATCAGAATAGGTCATCGAGAAAATGACAATGAAAAGGTTGCTAGATACATGAATGGTCTATGGTACGACATTCAGGATGAGATGAGGATGATGAGCCTTCAAAGCATGGAGGATGCTTATTAGATGGCTCTGAAAGCTGAAGATAAGCTGAGCTGCAAGCAAGGTCAGAGAAGTCGAGGCAGAAGTCAAGCCAGAGGAAAAACAGTTGCCCAGGATAGGAATCAGAAACCTAAAGAGGAATGGAAGAAACCTTAGACTCAAACTGAGAGAGGTGGAAGTTCACAAAAGGAACAGTATATTGATAACAACACTTTTCCTCGAGCTAGAGGAAGAGGAAGAGGTAGAGGTGAAGTAGTAAAATGCTTCACATGTGGAAAAAATGGGCATAAATCTTATGAATGTCCAGATAAGAAGAAAGAAGGAGGTGAGACTCACATTGCTGAAGCACAAAGGAAAAATGTTGAGGCAGAAGATGCTAAAGGTGGAAGATCACTGATGATGAGGAATGTTCTCTTAACGCCAGAGAAGGAGGCGGAGAATCCAACCCAAAGGAACAAAAAATTTCGGACTGCTTGCAAGACCAAGGACTGGGCATGCAAAGCCATCGTGGACAGTGGTAGCACAAACAATCTCATTTCTACAGAGATGGTAGAAAAGTTAGAGCTGGAGATGATTGAACATCCAAACCCATACAGAGTTTCATGGTTACAAAAAGGACATCAAGTAAATGTCACCAAACAATGTTTAGTTGAATTTAAGATAGGAGGGTATAAGGATGAAATACTATGTGATGTCATTCCCATGGACGTTTGTCATATATTGCTGGGTAGATCATGGAAATATGACAGGAATGTGATTCATGATGGGAGAAAGAACACATACACCCTGGAGAAGAATGGGAGAACTCACATGTTGTTGCTAATTAAAAACAAAGAAGTAAAACCTGAAGTAAGCAACATTGTACTTCTCATGAGTGGGAAGGAACTTCTTACAGAGGTTAAGAAGAAAGAGGATACACAATTTATTGTGGTCAGGAAGCCTAAAATTGTTTTAACCAACACAAGGGTAGATGATTTACCAGAGAAAATTCAGAATTTGCTGGAGGAATTTGTTGACATAGTAGTGGACGAACTACCTTGTTCGTTGCCACCGATTAGAAGTATAAGCCACCATATTGATCTCATACCTGGAGCTAGTTTTCCAAACAAAGCTACGTACAGGTTGACACCGTAGGAGAATGAGGAGGTCAAAAGACAAGTCCAGGATTTAGTGGACAAGGGGTTGGTTAGAGAAAGCTTGAGTCCATGTGCTATTCCGACAGTGCTCAGCCCAAAGAAAGATGGAGGCTGGAGAATGTGTACACACTCAAGGGAAATTAACAACATTACCATCAGGTATAGATTTCCATTTCCAAGGATGGATGATTTGATGGATTGTTTGAGTGGGGCAATTTTTTTTTCAAAGATTGGTTTGAAAATTGATTATCATCAAATTCGTATGAGAGAAGGAGACGAGTAGAAGACAACCTTCAAGACCAATGAGGGATTGTATGAATGGCTTTTTATGCCATTTGGTTTAACAAATGCGCTGAGTACTTTCATGAGGCTGATGAATGAAGTTCTGAAGGATTTCATCAGAAAATTTGTCATTGTGTATCTTGATGACATACTGATTTTCAGTAAAACAGAAGTAGAACATCTGAAACATTTGGCCATAGTGATGAGAAGATTGCAGCAAGAAAAGTTGTTGATAAACATGAAGAAGTCATCATTTATGAGGACATAACTCATATATTTGGGTTTTGTTATCTCTGCAGATAAGCTGAAGATGGATCCAGATAAAGTGGAGGTGATCAAGAATTGGTCGTCGCCGAAAAGCATCTTTGAGGTAAGAAGCTTTCATGGATTGGCTAGTTTCTACCAGAAATTCATCAGGATTTTCAGTGGAATTAGCGCACCAATGATGGACATGGTGAAGAAAATACACAAGCCTTTTCATTGGACAAAAGAAGAAGAGAAAAGTTTTAATTTGCTGAAAAGGAAAATTATGGAACAACCAATTTTGGCATTGCCAGATTTCAAGAAGACATTTTAGGTTAAATGCGATGCAAGCAGATTTGCAATAGGGGCAGTCTTGATTCAAGAAGACAGGCCGATCACATACTTCAGTGAGAAGTTGAACGAAGCCAAAATGAAATTCTCTACATATGATAAAGAATTCTATGTGATTATCCAGGCACTGAAAAAATGGAGACATTACTTAATCCCTAAAGAGTTTGCCTTGTACAGTGACAATCATGCTTTGCAATTTGTGACTCAACAGGAGAAATTGAATCAAAGACATGTTAAATGGGTCGAGTATATGCAGAATTTTACTTTTGTAATCAAACATATTTTTGGTATTGCTAACAAGGTTGTTGATGCTTTGAGAAGGAAGTGTTTGATTATGCAAGAATTTAGAGTCAAAATGTTGGGTTTTGATGATCTCAAGGACATGCATAGAGATGATCCAGATTTCAAAGAGGTGTATGACGCATCTGAGAATCCAATTCTCAGGGACATAAGTCAATGGGATGAATATATGATCTAGGATGGATTATTATTCAGAGGTAATCAAATGTGCATTCCAAAATGCTCCATGAGGGAGAATCTGGTGAAGGAAAAACACAGTGGATGTCTGGTCGGACATTTTGGTCACGACAAAACATTCTCGAAGTTGAACAACTCATATTTTTGGCCGCGGATGAGAAGCAATGTCAAAATATTTGTGGACAGGTGCAGGATTTGTCAACACGCAAAAGAAAAAAGACAGAATATAGGTTTGTATCAGCCGTTACCCATACCAGAGCGGCCATGGGATGCAGTGAGCATGGATTTTGTGTTAGGGCTTCCAATAACGCAAAGAGGGTGTGATTCCATATTTGTGGTGGTGGACATATTTTCGAAGATGGCACACTTTATACCATGTTAGAAAACCAATGACACAACTCATATTGCAAACCTGTTTTTCAAAGAAGTTGTCAGACTTCACGGATTACCAAGGAGCATAGTTTCAGATCGAGACACCAAGTTCATGGGGCATTTCTGGAGGACTTTGTAGAAGAAGATGGGAACAAAACTATCATTTAGCTCGGCTTATCATCCTTAGACGGATGGACAAACATAAGTGGTAAACAGGAGCTTGGGGGATTTACTAAGAAGCCTAGTGACTAAACACCACAGTCAGTGGGATTACATTTTGCCACAGACAAAATTTGCTTACAATGACTCAATCAACAGAAGCATAGGGTAGTGTCCATTTTAGATTGTTTATGGGATACAGCTGAGGGGTGTTTCTGAACTGAAATATTCAGAACCGAATGAAACTAGAAGTGCTAGTGCAGAGGATTTTGCAGAGGCAATGAAGGAACTTCACAGCCAAGTGAAGGAATGATTGCAGAATTCAAGCCAGGAGTATAAGCGCAAAGCAGATCAACATAAGCGACAACTTTAGTTCAAAGTTGACGATCTAGTTATTTCACACTTAAGGAAAGAAAGGTTCCCAAAGGGGACATATAACAAATTTAAAATGAAGAATATTGGACCATGCAAGATCATAAGAAAATTTGGGACAAATGCTTATGAGATTGAATTACCCGAGGGGATCGGAATTTCACCGATATTCAATATATCAGATTTGTACCCTTATAAAACTGAAGAAGCAGGAGAAAACAGTGAACATCCAGAGGTTCAATGGGCCAAACAAATGCCAGTTGCTGAGAAGCCACAGATGGAAAGCATACTGGACAAGAGAGTCAGTAAGAGGACCAGGAGAAAGGAATATTTTGAATACTTGGTCAAGTGGAAGGGACATCCAGTTGAAGATGCCAGCTGGGAGAGGCAGAGATTCAGAAGCATGGGTAGACCGTGCGAGAACTCATGGATAGGAGCCCATGAAAATTTTCAAGTGAGGGAGTATGATGCAGGAGCATCGTCAGCAGCAAGCGAGCGTGGGGCAGTGCCAACGCATTTTGGCACATGATGAATTTGTTTGAAATGTTTTGAAATTTGATGCCCCAAACATAAATGAAATAGTTAAGAAAGGGCGTACTTCCAAATTGTGAACAAATCTTGAGCGATCTGCTCTCATCTGTAGTAGATAAAGGCATTTATGCAGAATTAATGTAAGTAGGTAGTTTTAAATTTCTAGATTTTACAGTTTGGAGAGCTGGAGGGAAAATCGATTATAGGAACCCTCGTCTTGTATATTTGTTATTATTGTATCATAGAGCATAGAAGAGCAGTAGCAGAGAGATGTGTAAAAGAATCCATGTACAAAAGTTCTGAATTAATAAAACGAGCTTTGATTCAGATTCATGGTGTTATAATGCTTTCTGTGAGCACATGATGAATGTTATGCTTATGATTGGTTACTCTTTCTGTTGTACATTTGTTGTTATGCTATGTATGTAGGATTTCATGTTAAGTGTTTGAAGTCTGAGAGATTAGGGAAATGAGTTTCAATTGTTTTTCACTTCCTGAGTAAAAGTTCCTGCAAGAAGTGCAGTGGAGTGTCTGCAAGGAGTGCGTTGACGGGTTCATAGTTCATCTCTGAAAGGTCAGGAGGAAGAATGTTGTTCTCATTTTCTGTGGAAGTGCAAGAAGACACAGAAGTCGTGCAAGGTGTGCGAAGACTGGAAAAGACCTCATAAATTATACCTAAGGTGTGCGAAGACTGGAAAAGACCTCATAAATTATACCTAAGGCTGAGTGGTTGAAAGACTATTTTTGTAGAGTTGCATAGAGTCGACAAGCTCGAATACTTGAGCGTATTTGAGAAATTGTCGCAAGGAGTTCGCGCAGGAGTCATTTCTGAGAGCCTTGAAGATTTCAGTCAAGCTCAAGAGGGAGATAGTGCTTTCGAATTAGTTGAAGAAATCTCATGAGAGATTCACACCTTCAAGTATTGAAGAGAAGGCAAGGAATTTTTGGTCATAGGACAGAGACCAAGTTCAAGGAAGAGAGTTGCTTCAAAACCAGAGGTTCTTGAAAGAGGAGATTGGATGGTCAATTATCCAAGGAGAATTCTCGAAATAGTGAGAATTGTAGGATATGTAAGCATTACAAGGTGGATAAGGGCCGTTGATCTGGGCCTATTGCAAAGTTAGAGCATTTTAACATTTCGGAGTTCGAGGGTTCGAAGTGTAAGCCAAATCCTTGGTTGATTGAAACCCCGAAACGCGAAAAGGAAATTTCGTGTGAGATGGTGAAGGTGGGTAGGTCTAAGTTCTCGGAACTTCGGATTTCGGGAATTCGGTGTTTTCGCTGACAAGAGCTCAGGTCCTTCACATAAGAATCCCCGAAGTTGCGAAACGCGAAATGGTGTGAAGGAACGTTTAGGCAATCCGGCGTTTCAGGATTCGGGAACCTGAGAGGATAGTGTTTTAGGATCGAGAGTCTTGGACTCCCGGTACCCGAAAGTCCGAAACTACGTTGCTGGTAGATCGAAGGAAAGAAAGTCTGGAAGTGGAAGTTGCGACAAAGAGATTTTTGGCATATCAGAGTTCGGGAATTTAACATTCCCATCGACAAGGAGCAGAACACTCCCCATCAAGATTTCTGAAATCGCGAAATGCGATAGAACCACAAGGCATTTCGAGACTTCGGTGATTCAGGGTTCGGGACTCCGAGAACCAAGAGGAAGAGTTGCACGACATTGCAACTCCCAAAATCGTGATAAGTGGAAACCCAAGATTCAGGGGGAGGAAGTCAAGTGGTTGGTAATTTGAGGTTCAGGGGTGGAAGAGGTCAGGAACTCGACCACAAGATTCGTGAAAATGCGACATCCGGTATCCCGAAATATAAAAAGGAATTCCCCGAGGATTGTTGTGGGTATTGATTTCTCGAAAAGGAAATAGAAGAGCCAATCGAGCTCTTAGGGCCGAAAGAGAAAGATCCTGTGCGGATTTTTGACCTGTGGGTTTGGGAGTCTGCGCCAATATCTATGAATATCTAAATAAAAGGGACCTACAAGTTCAATAAAATGACAATCTAAAGAAAAAGACTTAAATGGGTAGTAAAAAATAGTGTCGAGTATGGTAACTCAATGCTAAGCTCCCTCTAGAAGGAAATTATAAAGAAAAAACCATGACCAAATGAAGTTAGATGAATGATTAAATGAATAATAAGACCCATGCATGTCTAAGAAATTGAGGGTCATGGCATGAACCCATTCCCCTTTTCCCCTTTCATCATTATTACTCATTATTTCCCATATTTTACCTAGGTACTTAGAAAATATGGGTTTTCTTAGGATTTGATGCATGTATAAGGGTCAACATTGTTCCACTTTGTTAAAAAAATAGGATCGTAGAGCAATAAAATAAATAAATGCGGAAATAAAACGCAGAAGATACATAATACAATAGAGACATAGATATACGAGGTTCACCAAGTGTGGGATACATCTACCAGAAAAATTGCTAGGTCCTTCCTTTTTATTATCCAGAAAAATGAAGGGATACAACCCACAATGCACCTGTTGTAACTTCCTCTTCTTTCTCTCACAATATCCTCTCTCAAAATATAATATTCACACACATGCAAAACTGTAATACAATTCCCTCAAAAAGAGGGTTTCCTTCTAAAAAAAAAAACCCTAAAATAACTTCTACCGTCATATCTGTGACCTTATAATGAACGATTCATATTGACTATGAAATTACAATATTTTACAATGCATTTTTTCCCAAAATTTCACATCGGGGGTGTTTCCCCTGAATCCCTCGCCAGGGGGGAGGTGACATTTGTGGGGGATAAATCCCCCCCACAACCCCTATTAGGGAATGGGTCCAAGAATGAATGAAAAAAACCTCTGAATCGGGAAGATAATCAAGATCCACAACCAACAATCTCCCACTTGCAGACTGATCACAACAACTCCACTACTGTTGTACCTGTTGTATTATGATCCACCTTGGACCTGAAAAATTCCTCATCTTCACCTTCACATTTGAAGGCCAACTTAAATTGAGCAAGAATTTAGTTTATCCCTAGTTACTCCCTTTGTTAACATGTCTATAGGATTATGGCTAGTATTTATGATGTAGGAGCATCGTAAGTAGCCAGCCAAGCAAGTGTAAAGCGGAAGACAGCTGGAAAAGCACCAGCGCACATTTTGAAATGTTTTGAAGAATTAATGAGTGGATATTAATGTAATAGCTAGGGGAAGCATACTTACATTTATATCTTGGAGATGTGAACAGATCTGGAGTGATTTCTCTCATCTGCCGACTGTAATAGGCATTCAAGTCTGTTTAGTGAAAGTAGGTGGATGTAACTTAATAGATTATATAGTTTAGGAGCATAGGAGGGAAAACGGATGATAGACACCCTCACCATTGTATCATTAAAGGAGGAATTAACATTATTTAGAATTCTGTAAGCTGTTAAGTTGTAGCAGAGAGCTGTAGAGAAGAACCCATGTACAGGAATGCTTGAGTTAATACATGAAGCTTTGACTCAATTTTCATGGTGTTATGATGATTACTGTTTACATTAGTCGAATGGTATGTTTACGGTTGTTTTGTTTCTCTGTTACGCATTTATTTCCAGGCTGTGTTGTGTGTATGATTTCATGTTGAATGTATTAAGTCTGAGAGAGAAGAAGAATGAGTTTCAATTGTTTCTCTCCCTGAGAATTCCTGCAAGGAGTGCAGTGAACATCTGCAAGGTGTGCGTTGACGAGGTTCTAAGTTTTATCTCAAAAAGATCAGGAGAGATATCGTTGTTCTCATACCAGCAGAAGTGCAGGTGAAGCACAGAGACGTGCAAGCTGTATGCAAGATGGTTGAAGCCTTAGAACTTATCAACCAAGGGGAAAGTTGAAGGACTACTATTTCAAAGAGTGCACAGGGTCGAAGACTCAAATAACCAGAGGTTTTTTGAAAGTTGTCACAAGGAGTACGAGCAGGGTTCCTTTTGGAGGCTTGAGTTTGAAAGTGAGAGCTCAGGAGGGATAACACCTTTGAAGTGTTCAAAGAGAGACGGAGACCGAAATCGTCTCACAGAAGTCAAGTTCAGGAGGAAGGACGCCAAGTCATTTTGGCTAGAGGTTCTTGAGAAGAGTGAACGAACGGTGGAATTTCTTTGTGGAGAAGTGTCGAATTTCCATGGATCATTGGATCTCGCAGATCTGTGAGAAAGTTAAGGCTGAGCATCTTTTGGTGTTCAAAATATCAGGAGGAGTAGCGGCCGTTGGATGGGAATCAACAGGAGCCATTGATCTCGCGTGTGAATTTTGCTATTTCAGAATTCGGGAATTAGAGGAAGCTGTGATTTTGGAGTTGAGAGTTTCAAACTCCTGGTTCGCGAAATCCTAAAAATATTTGGACCATTGGATTGAGGGAGGCTCACAGCCATTGATCTCGTCAAAGGAGAAATTTTAGAGTTCGGGGAATCATAGGGGAAGAGGAACGATTGTTGGTTGTTCACTCAAGTCCCAAAAGCCAGAACTAGTGGGTAATAGGTGGCCTGTTCTCGTCGCATTGGAGGAGTCAACCTTCATTGACATTTCACGTTTCAGTGATTGCAAGAGTTGTCACATTGCGTCGAGAACCTCCAACTTCCGAAGCCTGAAATCTTCAACGGGCTTAAACAAAGGGTTTAATTAACTCTTGGAGTGGTTTGGAAAATATCCTGCGCTGATCTCGACCCGAGGGAAGGGGGTCTACGTCAGTTGTGGTATTAGAGCCCAGAACAAATTCTTTTCTTTTTGTAGCAGAGAGAAAAGAGGAGAATTTTACAGCCATGCCGCCGAGAAGAAGAGATAGGAAAATACTTGATCCAGCAGTGGAAAGGGAAATGCATGAATTACATGCCAGGCTTGATGCTATGGAGACATAACAGAGGCGCACAGTTGATGTTGGGGATATCAGTGAAGATTGAAGTGAAAATGAAGCTGGAAACGAAGGAGAAGAAGTTGTAGTTAAAGATGCTGCAGAAGAACGCCTGTTCAGGGTTGTTGCAAGGATAGGTGTCAGAGAAAAAATGGACATTCCCATGTATGAGGGAAACTTAGATGTTGAAGAGATTCTAGACTGGATTAGAGATCTAGACAAATACTTTGACTATGAGGATGTCGAGGAAGACAAGAAAGTCAAACATGTTGTTACTAGACTTAAAGGGCATGCAACGCTATGGTGGGATGAACTGTAGGCTGACATACGTTGCAAGGGAAAGAAGAAAATTAAGAGCTGGGATAGAATGGTTGCAAAGATGAAAGCCAAGTGTATACCCAGGGATTATCAAATCACTATGTTTCAAAGGATGCATAATTTGAGACAAAAGATGATGTCAGTGAAAGAATACACTGAATAATTCTACAGGATAAACATCAAACCAGGTCATCGGGAAAGCAATGATGAAAAAGTTTCCAAGTACATGAATGGTCTGTGATATGACATTCAAGATGAGATGAGCATGATGACCATTCGGAATGTGGAAGATGCTTATCATATGGCTCTAAAAGCTGAAGAGAAGATGAGATGGAAGAAAGGTCAAAGAGGCCGAGGTAGAAGTCAAATCAGAGGTAAGATAATTGCCCATGATAGAGTTCAGAGACCTAAAGAAGAGGAGAAGAAACATGAAACTCAACCTGAGAGAGGAGGAAGCTCACAAGGAAGGAAGTA
Organism: Picea sitchensis; assembly: GCA_010110895.2. Taxonomy (NCBI): domain Eukaryota; kingdom Viridiplantae; phylum Streptophyta; class Pinopsida; order Pinales; family Pinaceae; genus Picea; species Picea sitchensis. The sequence continues at coordinate 60,507 of SNQJ01S0010268.1, forward strand.
TGCTAATAGAAATACTTTTCCTCGAGCCAGAGGAAGAGGAAGAGGCAGAGGAGGTGAAGTGAAATGCTTTGTCTGTGGAAAAATCAGACATAAATCCTATGAGTGTCTAGATAGGAAGAAATATGGTGGTGAAACTTACATTGCCAAAGCTCAAGGACAGAATGTTGAGGTAGAGGACGCTGAGGGTGGAAGATCCTTAATGACGAGGAAATTTCTCTTGAAACCAGAGAACCCAGCCCAAAGAAACAGTTTGTTTAGGACTGCTTGCAAAACTAAGGATAGGGTATGCAAGGCCATAGTGGACAGCGGTAGCACTGATAATCTCGTATTTACAGAGACGGTAGAAAAGCTAGAGCTGGACACTGTTGTACATCCAAGCCCATACAGAGTTTCATGGCTACAAAAAGGAAAATGTCACTAGACAGTGTTTAGTTGAAATTAAAATAGGAGGATATAAAGATGAAATATTATGTGATGTCATTCCCATGGATGTTTTTCATCTATTGGTGGGTATACCATGGAAATATGACATAAACGTGGTTCATTATGGGAGAAAGAACACGTACACCCTGGAGAAAAATGGTAGGACGCACATGTTGCTGCTGATTAAGGATAAAGAGGTGAAAACAGAGATGAGAAACACTATACTTCTCATGAGTGGGAAGGAACTTCTTGATGAGGTTAAGAAGAAGGAAGACACACAATTTATTGTGGTCAGGAAACCCAAAATTGTTTTGACCGACACGAGAATAGATTATTTACCAGAAGAAATCCAGGAATTGTTGGGAGATTTTGTTGATATAGTAGTGGACGAACTACCTTGTTCGTTGCCACCTATCTGGAGTATAAGCCATCATATTGATCTTATACCTGGAGCCAGTTTGCCGAACAAAGAAGCGTACAGGTTGATGTCGCGGGAAAATGAAGAAGTTAGGAGACAGGTCCAGGACTTAATGGACAAAGGATTGATTCAGAAGAGATTGATTCCATGCATTGTTCCGACAGTGCTCAACCCAAATAAATATGGAGACTGGAGATTGTGTACAGACTCAAGGGAAATCAATAAGATTACCATCAGATATAGATTTCCATTGCCAAGGATGGACAACTTGATGGATTTCTTGAGTGGAGCAAGGTTTTTTTCAAAGATTGATTTGAAAATCGAATATCATCAAATTCGAATGAGAGAAGGTGATGAATGGAAGACAGAATTCAACACAAATGAAGGACTGTATGAATAGCGTGTCATGCCATTTGTCTTAACGAATGCGCCAAGTACTTTCATGAGATTGATGAACGAAGTCCTGAAGGATTTCATTGGGAAATTTGTCATTGTATATCTTGATGATATATTAATTTTCAGAAAAACTGAAGCAGAGCACTTAAAGCATTTAGCTGCAGTAATGAGAAGATTACAGCAAGAGAAATTGTTGATCAATATGAAGAAATCGTCATTTATGAGAACGAAACTCATTTATTTGGGTTTTGTTACCTCTGCAAATGAACTGAAAATGGATCTGGAAAAGATAAAGGTGATTAAGGATTGGCTATCACCAAAGAGTGTGTTTGAAGTATGAATCTTCCATGGTTTGGCTAGCTTCTACAGGAAATTCATCTGAAACTTCAATGGGATTATCTCACCAATGATGGATACGGTGAAGAAAAGACATAAATCTTTTCACTGGATGGAGGAAGCAGAGAAGAGTTTCAACCTGTTGAAGAAGAAGATCATTGAAAAACCAATTCTGGTTTTGTCATATTTCAGCAAGACATTCTAGGTTAGGTGTGACGTGAGTGGATTTGCAATTGGAGCAGTCTTGAGCCAAGACAACAGGCCGATCGTGTATTTCAATGAAAAACTGAATGAAGTGAAGATTAATTACTCCACATATGACAAATAATTCTACGCAGTCATACACGCGCTGGAGAAATGGAGACACTATTTGGTTCCCAAAGAGTTTGTTTTGTACAACAATAATCACGCTTTGAAATTCGTGACTCGATAGGAGAAGTTTAACCAAAAGCATGCTAAATGGGTTGAATTCATGCAGAGTTTTACTTTTGTGATTAAGCATATTTCTGGAACTGCTAACAAAGTTGTTGATGCTTTGAGCAGGAAATGTTTTCTTATGCAGGAATTCAGAGTCAAGACTTTGGGTTTTGATAACCTTAAATAAATGTATAGGGATGATCCAGAATTTGAAGAGGCATATGAGGCATATGAGAATCCAATTCTCAAGGATAGAAGCCAATGGACTGAATACATGATCCAGGATGGATTATTGTTCAGGGGAAATCAGCTATGTATTCCGAAATGCTCCATGAGGGAGAACCTGTTGAAGGAAAATCATAGCGGAGGATTGGTCGGACACTTCAGTCATGACAAAATGTTCTCAAAGTTGAATGGCTCATATTTTTGGCCATGGAAGAGGACAGATGTGAAGAAATTTGTGGATAGGTGCAGAATTTGTTAGCACACAAAAGGAAAAAGGCAGAACACAGGGTTATACCAACCATTACCCATTCTTGAAAGGCCATGGGACACAATGAGCATGTATTTCATATTGGGAATTCCAAGGACACAAAGAGGATGTGATTCGATCTTTGCGGTAATCGACAGATTTTCAAAGATGACACATTTCATACCATGCCAAAAAACCAGTGATGCAACTCATATTGCGAACCTGTTTTTCAAGGAAGTCGTCAGACTTCACGGCTTGCCAAAGAGTATCGTTTCTGATTGAGATACCAAGTTCATGGGACATTTCTGGAGGACCTTATGGAAGAATTTGGGAACAAACTTGTCTTTTAGCTCAGCGTATCATCCTCAGATGGATGGACAGACAGAGTTCGTAAACAGGAGCTTGGGAGATTTGCTGAGGAGCTTAGTGACTGAACACCACAGTCAATGGGATCACATTCTGCCACATGAGGAATTTTCTTACAATGATTCACTCAATAGAAGCATAGGGCACACAATCCATTCCAAATTGTATATTGAATGCAACTAAGGGGAGTTTCTGAATTGAAAGATGCATAAAAAGCTGAATTCGGGAGTGCTAGTGTGGAGGGATTTGCGGAAGGAATGAAGGAGCTTCACAACCAAGTTAAGGAGAGATTGCAGAGTTCAAGTCAAGAATACAAGCTTAGAGCAGATCAACACAGGTGATAAATTCAATTTGAAGTTGGTGATCTGATTCTTACACATCTAAGGAAGGAGAGGTTGCCAAGGGGAACATATAACAAGATGAAGATGAAAAAGATTGGACCGTGCAAAGTCATAAGGAAATTTGGGGCAAACGCATATGAGATTGAATTACCTGATGGGGTCGGAATCTCACCGATATTCAATGTTGCAGATGTGTACCCTTATAGAGATGAAGAAGCAAGAGCATAGGAGGAACAAAAAGGAATTCAATGGAAAAAACAAATGCATGTAGTTGTAGAGCTGCACATGGAAAGCATAATTGACAAAAGGATTAGCAAAAAGACTAGGAGAAAAGACTATTTTGAATACTTGGTCAAATGGAAGGGACATTCAGTTGAATATGCCAGTTGGGAGGATGAAGCAGTAATTCATAGGCATGGACAGACCGTGAAAGAGCTCATGAACATGATTTCATGAAAAATTTCAAGCAAGGGAGTATGATGCAGGAGCATCATAGGCAGCCAGCCAAGCAAGCGTAAAGGCAGAAGACAACTGGAAAAGAACCAATGCACATTTTGAAATGTTTTGAAGAATTAATGAGTGGATATTCATGTAATAGCTAGGGGAAGCGTACTTACATTTATATCTTGGAGATGTGAACATATCTGGAGCGATTTCTCTCATCTGTCGACTGTAAAAGGCATTTAAGTCTATTTAATGAAAGTAGGTGGATGTAACTTAATAGATTAGACAGTTTAGGAGCATAGGAGAGAAAACGGATGATAGACACCCTCACCCTTGTATCATTGAAGGAGGAATTAACATTATTTAGAATTCTGTAAGCTATTGAGTTGTAGCGGAGAGCTGTAGAGAAGAACCCATGTACAAGAACGCTTGAGTTAATACATGAAGCTTTGACTCAATTTTCATGGTGTTATGATGATTACTGTTTACATTAGTCTAATGGTATGTTTACAGTTGTTTTGTTTCTCTGTTACGCATTTATTTCTAGGCTGTGTTGTCTGTATTATTTCATGTTGAATGTATGAAGTCTGAGAGAGAAGAAGAATGAGTTTCAATTGTTTCTCTCTCTGAGAATTCCTGCAAGGAGTGCAGTGAACGTCTGCAAGGTGTTCGTTGACAAGGGTCTGAGTTTTATCTCAAAAAGCTCAGGAGAGATATCATTTTTGTCATACCAGTAGAAGTGCAGGTGAAGCACAGAGCCGTGCAAGGTGTACGCATGTTGGTTGAAGCCTTAAAACTTATCAACCAAGGGGAAAGTTGAAGGACTATTGTTGCAAAGAGTGCATAGGGTTGAAGACTCAAATAACCAGAGGTTATTTGAAAGTTGCCGCAAGGACTGCGAGCAGGGTTCCTTTTGGAAGCTTGAGTTTGCAAGTGAGAGCTCAGGAGGGATAGAACCTTTGAAGTGTTCAAAGGGAGATGGAGACCGAAATTGTCTCACAGAAGTCAAGTCCAGGAGGAAGGACGCCAAGTCATTTTGGCCAGAGGTTCTTGAGAAGAGTGAACGAATGGTGGAATTTCTTCGTAGAGAAGTGTCGAATTTATGTGGATCATTGGATCTCGCATATCTGTGAGAAAGTTAAGGCTGAGCGTATTTTAGCATTCAAAATATCAAGAGGAATAGTGGTCGTTGGATGGGAATCAATAGGAGCCATTGATCTCGCACGTGAATTTCGTTATTTCAGAATTTGGGAAGTAGAGGAAGTTGTGATTTTAGAAGTCGAAAGTTTCAAACTCCCGGTTCACAAAATCCCAAAAATATCTGGACCTTTGGATTGAGGGAGGCTCACAGCCGTCGATCTCGTCAAAGGTGAAATTTCAGAGTTCGGGGAATCATAGGGGAAGAGGAACGACTGTTGGTTGTTTGCTCGAGTCCTGAAAGCTGGAACTAGTGGGTAATAGGTGGCGTGTGCTCGTCGCATTGGGGGAGTCAACCTTCGTTGACATTTCGTGTTTTGGCGATCGCAAGAGTTGTGAAATTGCGTCGAGAACCTCCAACTCGTGAAGCCTGAAATATTTCGCGGGCTTAAACAAAGGGTTTAATTAACTCTTGGCATGGTTTGGAAAAGATCATGCGTTGATCTTGGCCCGAGGGAAGGGGGTCTGCGTCAATTTATCTTTTCCAACTTCAAATGTCCATCTTCCAAGAGAGATCATATGAAATCGTACCTGAGTTGTATATTCTTAGTATTTGAATGGAAGGTTGAGTTCTTTGAAATATGAATGGCACTCTCTCTATATGATGCAGGAGAATCGCTCCACCTCAGCAATGCACCAAAAAGACAACACATCAACGCACTTAGGGGGAACAAATCCCAAACAAGGATGCGCCATCTATCCCAAAATTTTGAACTGAATTTAAAATTTTAATGTAATTCAATGAAATTAAATGTTTGAAGGGTCAAAGAAAGTAGAGCCCATGTGTATTGTACAGACTGCATGTGAAGTTGCCTTTAATGGTTTACAAGTAGATAGATCTATGTCCAATTCAGACTGGATATTTCTTAAATGTAATTGAATGTAATTTAATATGAGTAGGTAGATGGAGGGAATGCTTGAGGACCCCTCTTTTGTAAAAATATCATTGTATCGAAAATTCATAAGAGAGAAGAAGGAATTAAGTTAGGGAGTTGATAGAGCTCAATAGAGGATAAGAGAAAGAGCTAAGACTCTGTTGCAGTCCATAATTGTACATAATGTAATTAACATTCAAAGTATTAATACAAAGAGAATTTTTTCCTATATATGACGTTTTGTGTGTATGTTTTATGAGTTTTATGAATGTATTTGAATGCTTTCTATGTTTACTCATGTATTCCATGAATGTTGTTAGTTCATTTTTTATTCCCTTTGCAGGAATTAGATAGATTTCCCTATATGTTAGTTTTCTGAGTGTTCTGGGATCTTAAGGCATGTGCAAGGAGTGTACACCAGAGTAATTGAAATACTCTTTGAAGCCAGTGAAAGGAGTGCACTTGAAATCTATTCCAAGTTCAGAGAAGAGTGTGCCAGGTGGGCACAACAAATTCATTCTAAAGCTCAGAAGAAGTAGTGCAGGAGAAGGCACACCATAGTTATTGAACACTTTGAGGAGAAGGCTCTGTAAGGAGTGCATTGAGTAGGCGCAAGGAGTGCGCGAGAAATCTGTTTCTATTTTTGTGAGAATATTTCCAAGAAGACACACTAGAGTTATTGAACACTCTAAGGAAGGGAGCTATGGAAGGAGTGCATTGAGCAAGCGAAAGGTGTGCACAAGTGAGCCTGAAAAGTTCAGAACTCAAAAGGAAAACTGTGCAAGGAGTGCACAAAGATAATACACTATTTAAGTGTTGGAAAAATCTCGGAAGGAAGAGAGAAGTCAGCAAGGAGAGTCCTGAAGGAACACTTTGAAAGTGTTTTTGAGGCTTAGAAGAATGAGCACAGTGTGCTGAGAGAGCATAAGAAATCGTTGAAGGAACAAAGGGCCAAACCTCTTTGTCAGTCAAAGAATTCAAATCTCAGGAGAGATAACGCAAGTACACGCACATCCCTGCAAGGAGTGTAATGGGCAGAAAATGGCCTAAGTCTTAGATAGTGCTATAAGCACAAGGAGTGCGCCCACATTTCATCAAAGTGTCGAAAAATCCCATGAAGAGTAGCATTTTCAAAACGCAAGCATAGGCCAAGAAAAAAACCTTGCAGGAGAATATTTAGAGGCCAAGCCTTTGAAAAATATTGAGAAATTCCTTCTTTTAAGGGAAGTGAAGCACAACAGCAGAGGACGAAGCTACAATAGTTGTCAAATCTATTGTCGGGATAAATCTGGGCCATTGGATCAAATTCTAGATAGAAGGAAGAGTGCACACAAAGGAGAAAATATCATAGCCATCGAATATGAGCACCAGCTACAATGACCATAATATCGAGGTAAGATGAATGGGGTTTAACCCTGTAGGTCCTTCGAACTTTGTAATTTCAGAGGTTCATCATATTTGGACGCAGAGGAGACAAGTCTCCCGAAGTCCTGAAGACCGAAGTGTATTTGGGTCATTGGATGTAGAGGACATGCGTAAGAAGATATCAGAGTTCAGAGATATTGTACTCCAGACGAAGTGGAGCACAAGTTCTAAGGGTTTCAAGTTTCCCGAAGTTTTAAACAATGGAGAAGATCCTCACCATTGATTGGGAGGAGATATGTCTCAATAGATCCAGAGGCCCAGAAGTATAACACTGCGGAGGATTTGTTTTGAGTTGAGTAGAAAATTCCCGAAGGCCCGAGAGTCAGAGGAGATATCAACCATTGATCACAGTGAACATGTGGAAGGAGATCCGAGAGTCCAGAGGTCCAGTACTCCCGAGGAAACAAAGTGCAGAGTTTGTGAGGACTCCTAAAGGCAGGGATGATTTTGGGGGCTAAATTTCGCTCATGGGCTAATTTTCCATGGTTTTTCCAAAAACGAGATTCGCTATTTTAAAAACGATTCACCCAAATTCTATAGGATAAAATTATTTTACCTTAAAAATTAAAACGATTCACCCAAATTCCCATAGGATAAAATTATTTTACCTTAAAAAATTGCCAAAATTTTATAAAAACTATATAAAATCCTTAGAAATTTGAATAGTTTTTACAAAAATATTTCTAAACATTTATAGTTGGCATATGAAGGATTAGTAATATTCACCAAGGTTTCCACATTTTAAAATAAATTTACATCCTTAAAATTATCCTTGCCTGAAGGCCTGAAGTCCTGAAGACCATAGTCCATCCCAACCATCTATTGAAGGAGGACATGTGGACCGTGGAGAGTGAGCCTTCGTCACTCCAGAGGTTTGTGCATGTTAGTAGTTGGGAACTCTCGAATTCCAGAGTCTCGTAGTAGATCTCGACAGTTGATCGAGGGGTGAACGTGGATGAAGGATCTATCCCTTCGTTAGTTCGGAGTTCGGAGGAGGCAGGGTGCAGTGTTGTGAAGACTCGCAAAGTACCGAAGACCAGAGTTAATATTAGTCGTCCATTTGAGGGGAACATGTGGCAGTTGATCCAGGGATCTGAAGGTCCAGCACTCCAGAGGAGTTTGTGAATAGAAGTGTTTGAGTGGAAGTTTACCAGAATCCCGAAGACCGAAAATTATCCCAACCATTGATCTGGAGTGGACACGTAGCAGGCGATTAGACCCTTCATTAGTTCAGAATTCAGAGGATATGAAAATTTGAAGTGTGAAGGTGCCCAAACTCCCGAAATCCTAATTAAATCAGGAACATCCATCTATTGGGGCATTGTGTCCGTTGGATTATTTCATGTGCAAATTCATTGGTTCAACACTCTGGTGGATCTGTGTTGCAGTGCTTCAAAAAATCCCAAATCTCGGAGTCTCGTAGTGTATTTCAGTCGTTGGATGTTGGGAAGTCGTGGACCGTCAAATATCACACTCTGTGAGTTTTCGCTAATTCGACACTCAGGAGGATTTTTGGTGTTGTGTAGTGGAAAGATCTGAAGTCTCAGGGCCCAGAGTAATTTTGGGTCGTTGATCCCTGCCATTGTTCTGTCATTCATGATTTTGGATATTCAGAGGAGTGGAGGTGTGTTGAGTGAAAAACTCTCAGATCCCGAAGTGCCCATAGTTCTGAATTAGTGCGTTTTGGGTTAGCACCTAGTCACAACCCGCAGTCACATAAGGAGTTGGCCGAAAACAAGGGGCTAGTGCCCAAAATTGAAATTTAAAGGTAAAGGGGCTTAGGGAAAAGAGCCTGCGGGTTTTTTAGAACCTGCACGAAGAGGTAAAGGACCTGTGTAAGATTTTGGGGACTCACCAGGGGCCCGAGAGATGATCCAACTCCATATTTAAACCATCCTATACCGGGAGGTCGCGCGGACCCTAGGAGTGGGTGGGGGTTTGCATCACTATCACAATACAACCTTTTATTCTCATGCTTCTTTCCCAATTCCTACATAAACCTCTGTAATGAAGTCATCTCTTTACCAGTCTCTATAGAAACAACATACTTTGCTTCCATTGTTGAAAGTGTAAGAACCTTTTGCAGTTTCTAAATCCAACTTACTATTGTTCCACCTACAGTAAAAACATACCCTGTGGTGCTCCTCCTGTTATATTTATCACCTACCATATCTGAATCAACATATCCCTGTAGAATAGTGTCTGAACCTCCAAAAAATAATGGATGCATAGCAACACCTCTCAAATACCTGAGAATCCACTTTACTATATCCCAATGCTCTTTACCTGGATAGTTCATATACCTGCTCATAACTCCCAATGCATGTGCAATATTTGGTCTTGTGCAAACCATCACATACATCAAGTTGTCAATTGTTGATGAATAAGGGACCTTGTACATGTATTCTATCTCCTCCTGTTTCTTGGGACACATTTCATTGGTTAATTTGAAATGGCTATCCAAAGGTGTGCTAACTGGTTTTTCATTTTTCATTCTAAACCTCTCCAACACATTCTCTATATACTCACCCTGAGACAATGTCAATTTGTGATTTTTCTCGTCTCTTGCTATTCTCATACCAAGGATTTTATTTGCAACACCCAAATCCTTCATCACAAAAGAGTTATCTAATTTCCTTTTGTGCACATTTATATACTACATGTTAGACCCTACAACAAGCATTTCATCTACATGTAATAGCAAGATAATATAACTTCCATTTTCTAGAATTTTAAGATAAACACAGTGATCAGAATGACATCTACTATAACCTTGTTCTTTCATAAACATGTCAAACTTCAAATACCATTTCCTTGGAGCTTTATTTAGGCCATACAAGCTCTTCTTCAAACTGCATACCAAATTCTCCTTTCCTTTGATCTCATACCCCTGTGGTTGCTGCATATAAATCTCTTCCTCCAAATCCCCATGGAGAAAAGTTGTTTGTACATCTAACTGTTCAACATGAAAATAGTCTACTACCACAAGTCTCAAAATAGTCCTAATTGAAGTCATCTTAACAACAGGAGAAAATATTTCATCAAAATCTATACCTTTCTTTTGTGTAAACCCCTTTACAACAAGTCTAGCCTTGTACCTTTTTTTTCCTCCATCTTCTTCCTTCAACCTATAAACCCATTTATTATATAATGCTCTTTTTCATGCAAGAAACTGAACCAGGTCCCAAGTATGGTTATTTACCAAGGAATCAATTTCCTCTTTCATGCCTTTCTCCCACTTCTTTTTAGTGTCTACCTGCATTTCCTCTTCATAACTTTTCGGTTCACCAGATTAAGTCAACAATAAATAAGACAATGAAGGAGAGTATCGTTCAGGGGGTCTACTTAACCTGGTAGATATTCTAACAACATTTGCAGGAGTTTGAGGTACATGTTTCTCTTGTTGTTGTACATTTTGATTTTTTGGTGACTTTGGAATTTGTTTTTCAGTGATCTCATCAAGCACTGTGTATTCTGGTTTTTCTTTTTCCTATTTATTTCCCTGCAACTGATCCTTGTACATGAAATTCTTATTGAATATGACATCTCTACTACTAATTATTTCGTGGTATTCATAACCTCATAAGAAATAACCAAAATCATTAACATTGTATCCAATAAAGGTACACTTCTTGGATTTTGCTTCAATATTTGTTCTATTTTTTTTTATCAATATGGACAAGTTCTTCACAACCGAAAGTCTTCATAAATGAGTATTTTACCTTTTTACCTATCCATGTCTCCTCTGGAGTGCCACCATCCAAAGAGATTGAAGGTCCTCTGTTTATTAATTAAATAAAAGTACCTATAACATCTTCCCAAAACTGTAAGGGCAACCCTGCATGCAATCTCATACTCCTTGCATGCTCCATGATTGTCCTGTTCATCCTTTTTGACACACCATTTTCTTGTGGTGTTCTTGGAACTATCTTCTCTCTATGAATCCCATGGTATGAACAATAATTATCAAACTCCTTGCTACAATGTTCACCTCCATTTTTTGATCTAAGACACTTCAACCTTTTTCTTGTCTAATTCTCAACCAAATCTTTCCATTTCTTAAAAGTGTCAAAAACATCATATTTTTGTCAAATGCAATCAACCCAAGTTTTTCTAGTTGCATTATCAATCAAAGTAACATATTAACGAGATCTACCAAAAAATGATACCTAAGTTGTTCCCCATACATATGTATTCACAAGCTCTAACTTTTAACTCTTCTTTACCTTTCCAACTCTGAGAAATATGACTCTTTTATATTTTCCATAAACATAGTGCTCATAGAAATCCAAATCAATTTGTTTAATATCTTACAACACATTTCTTTTGTAAAATATATGCATCCCCTTCTCACTCATGTGTCCAAGCCTATGATGCCACAATGATGTATCCACTCTTGTAGAAGATAAAGAGATAGAAGATTTAGTATTACTAGTACATAAATACAATGTACCTACCTTCTCTCCTTTTTCTATCACTAGTGATCCTTTAGTGACCTTCCACGTCTTATCTATAAATATAGATATACAACCTTCACTTGCCAACTGCCTTGTTGAAATTAGATTTTTTCTTAGATCTGGAACATGTCTTACCTCTTTCAACAACCATTGGTTTCCATTCATTTTTTTTTATTTATACCTTACCCATTCCAACAATTTTGCATGGTGCATCATCACCCAAATGAACTTGTCCAAAATCACCTTGAACATAATCTAGAAAATGTTTCCTATGGGGTGTAGCATGAAATGAAGCCCCAAAATATACTACCCAAGACTCATAAATATTATCTACAGAAACAATCAAAGAATCTTGTAACACATCACCTGTTACATTTTCTTCCATATTTTTTTTCATGTTGTCCATCTCTTTGCTTCTTTGGAGCTCTGCAATCTTTCTTCATATGTCCTTTCTTCCCACAATTCAAACACTCTATCTTTCCGAGTATGGATTTGGATCTTCCCTTCCTAGAATTATCATGGTTCCCTAGGCCCTTTCCTCTATCCTTTTGTCTTCCCCTGTTCTCCATGGTCAACGCATTACCTGATGTCTCACTCATGCTTTTCCATCACATTTCCTCACTAAGGATAACACCAAGAACATCATCAAATTTTAGAGTATTTGAACTAGAAACAAAGTTACTTACAACCATGACCAAGCCATTCCAACTTTCTAGCAATGAGCACAGGATTAGAAGAGCCCTGACCTCATCAAATTCCACTTTTATGGAACTTAGTTGATTAGTAACCGTATTAAATTCATTTAAATGATCTGCAACATACCCACCTTCTGACATATTCATATTAAATAATCACTTCATTAGAAATACCTTATTGGACGCTGAGGGTTTTTCATATGGTTTATCCAATGTGTCCATCATCTCCTTCGTTGTATTTTCTTTTGAAATATTGAAATCCATTGATGCTGCCAAGCTCAATTGTATCATTCCTAGTGCCTTTCTATCAAGAACCTCCCATTCTTCATCTTTCATGGTTGTTAGCTTCTTTTCTATTCGGCCCAATGGTAGGAATAGATCCTTCTTATATAAATAATATTCCATCTGCATCTTCCATAATTGGTAGTTTTGGTTGTTAAATTTCTCGACCATAAACTTTCCATCTTCCTCCATTTCTCCAACTCAAACCAGGAACCCTCTTTTCCTGCAAGTTACCTTTCGCTCTGATACCAGCTGTTAGAAAAACAGGATCACAGAGCAATAAAATAAAACAAATGTGGAAATAAAAAACAGAAGATACATAATACAATAGAGACACAGATATACATGGTTCAACCAGTGTGGGCTACATCCACCAAAGAAATTTCCAGATCCTTCCTTTTTATTATCCAACAAAATGAAGGGAGACAACCCACATCGCACCTATTGTAACTTCCTCTTATTTCTCTCATATTTTCCTCTCTCAGAATACAATATTCACACACATGCACAACCACAATACAAGTCCCTCATAAAAGAGGGTTTCCTTCTAGGGAAAAATCCCTAAAATAACTTCTACCATTAGATCTCTGACCTTATAATGAACTGTCCAGATTGACTACGAAATTACAATATTTTACAAGGAGATTTTTCCCAAAATTATGCTTTGGGGGTGTTTCTCCCGAATGCCCTGCTAGGGGGGTGATGATAGTTGTGGGGGGGGAAGCCCCACACACCCCATGTTAGGGAATGAGGTCCAAGAACAGCCAAAACAAACCTCTGAATCAGGAAGATAATCAATCTCCACAACCAACACACTTGGTAAGATGTAGGCAAGTACTAAAACTAACACCTTTGTTATGAATTGATAAAGGATGCCATTGTGTGCTACCAATTAATGGATTGCTAAGAGGAAACACCCATCAACTCGAGTGGGTATTTTTCATTGGGATATGTGTACCATGCCTTGATATTCATGACACTACCTTAGGATCCATGTGTTGGACAACTGAGAGGGGGGGGTGAATCAGTTGTTACTGAGCTTAAACAATTGTGCTTCTTTTTATAACTCTTTGCAGAAACACTGAATGATTATCACAATAATGCAGAGAATTAAACATAGGCACATTCAGCATCAGTCACATATAAGAGAAACACAGAGACAGATATTTTCCGAGGAAACCCATGCAGGGCAAAAACCTCTTTTTCTTTTATATGATAAGTAATGGTTACATTCTTTACAGTATCATACATATGAGCACCAACTCATAATGAGGCTACAACCTCATATTTGCAAGCTACAACTTGCTAAGAGCACCAACTCTCTGTTTTCTCTAGCTCCAACTAGAAGGAAGCTTCGACTACCCAGTTTCTCTAACACCAACTAGAAGGAAGCGGAGCTCCACATGTTTCAAGCACCCACTTGAACCTCGGGACAACAATCACTCCTAGCACCTCCCAACCACCACGGAAATATAAATCTGGCAAAGGAAGCATTACGTTGATATCTTGATCTGGTGACTTGCAGGCTTATCCGTTACATTTTGCATCTGGTTTCTCTTTACGCCCTGCGCGCTACGCTTTTATATCACTTCGCGTATGCGGTCTTCGCGTTTATGCCATTGCACCATATCCATTCTCGCCGCAGTTCCTCTTCGGTACTATTAAATTTTTTGCACTCTCCTTCTTCTTCGCATATCAATCACCTTCACCAGCTACAATCGCTGCCAACTCCAATATCCCAGCGGCAACAAGCGACCCTTCTCTTCTACATTTTCTGTGTTTATATCTTCTGTGCACTTTGTTCATGCAATGTTCTCCATTCCTCGCATGCTCCAACCGTAATCTTCTCCACCTCTTGGAGTGCTTTCTGCGAGATCGACATCATAACTCTTAGGCTTCTGCGTTTGCGGAAACCATCGATGGACTTTACGGCGGTTTTCATGTTAATGTCTGCTTGTTAACCTGCGCGAATCAATACTTGATCAAGCGGTTGGTCGTCGGGTTTCATATGTCGGCGATTTGGCTCGGCGTTCGCAGGTCATGAGTCGCCTGGAAATCCGTGACCAGGATATGATATTATGACCTTATGTCTCTTACGTTGGGTTTGACCTTTCGGCTTTACCCACCTTCATTACATGGACCATTGTGACCTGCGATCACGTGACCTTGGCCTTATTACTCCATCGGGGTTTCGGCGCTAGCGATGACATAATTTTTATGTCCCGCGAGATTCGTGTGATTTCGATTAGCGATGCGTGACCCTCTTAGGTGCAGGTCCGCAATGGCCAGATTACCCATTCATCCGCCCGACCTTATCCCGTCCGGGGCTATGGGATTGGTGCCAAGATGCACAAGTCAACGAGACTCTCAATATGTTGAATCTCGATGCGCTCCTTATCTCCCGATAGATGGCCTCGGTATGCCACCATCCTCCTTGACAACGTCGTGGTGGCCCCCACTCATCGAGTTTTCACGGATGGCGATTACGACACAAACTCTTGTCGCCGGGATCCCCAATTTCCGAAGAAAAAACTGCCGACCAACACCTTGATCTTCCGACTGTCCCTCGGATGGGCCGGTCCGTCCCCTCCGGATTTCGAGACTTCGATGTCAAGTGACTTTGTCATTCAAAGTCCGTCACCGATGCCTCTGGCGATGTCTACGTGGTTTGACCGCGTGTTAGATCTACCGCGTGTCCACTTTGATTCATGACTTATTATTGCTAAAGTGTTGAATCGCGACTGTCATTTCACAGTTTATTACCACGTGTCCATAGCTGGCGTGTAGTGCATTTGTCATGAGTTGGAGCAGGTCTAGATCACATGTTGATCGACGGTCCTGGAATTAATCAGCGATTTAGCATATCGAATCGGGGACTGTTGCATTGTGTTCTTTTCATATTGAAATCCTGATCCCTGAAACTCCGATGAGGACAATCAATGGTCCATATCGCTCCTTTCTTCTTGTTTGTGATCAAGTCGAAATCGCATATTAACGTTCGAGGTTTTCGTTAATCCGAATGAATTGGGCAGTTCAAAGTCCAGATCCGATTCTCGATGGCTTATCTCTCTCGTAACTTCTACAGATCCGACAACCCTCGTTATTTTGGAAAATTTGAATGGGATCCAACGGTCCGGATCTCTATCTTTCTTCTCTCACGTATATCTTGAGCATTGCCTTTGCTGCGTGCGTTTTACTCAACGTTGTTCCTCCTGAAAGTTTCCGCGTCCAGAGATCTAAGGGATTTTATCTTTCTTATCACGCCATCTCCGCTGTTGTACTTGCCATCAATGACAAGCATACACTGCTTGGTAAACATTTATATAATCTCCCCTTGGCATTGATGTATACAACACAGAGCTTCCTTTCTCCCCTTTGACATCAATGTCAAAGAGAGACATGCTCCCCCCTGAGCTATTGCGGTAAATGTAGGAGGCATTAGATAATCAAAAATACAAATCTCCCCTAACAAGATGGATTCTTTTAGGTGTGAAAAGAAATGACACCCGGCTTAAATGCAAAGATATTCAAGCGATGTCTTAGCTAAGGATTAGTAAGATGTCTGGTACATTTACTAGCGGTAGAATGTAATGGACACGAGCGATGCGATTGGTGACACGCTCTCTCGAAAATGATGTTACGCTATGGGGATATGCCCAGATGTAGGTGGAATACGAGGATTTTAGACACAGCATTAGCACTAGTGTTATCAATATGAATTGGGATCGGTGTAGTGCATTTTATCTCCAAGTTTGCAAGTCAGATCATCCATAATGCGTGTGCGTGGTGTGCTTGACAATGTACTCTGCTTACCGATTGGTTGATAAAGAAATGGAACCTTGCTTTTAACTAATCCAGGCTACTAAGGAGACACCCAAGAATAATGCTCCTCGGTGCTTTTCTTTCATCAACACCGGTTTTCCCAATGTCGCATCGAGATAGCCGGTCAAATGAAGATTTTGATTTCTGGTATACCACAGACCGTAAGTCATTTTTTCTTTCAAATAACTGAATATTCTTTTGACAACTTTCAAATGACTACGTTTAGGTGTAGCGTGATATCTTCCTACCATTTCCCTCGTATGCGTATTGTAATAAGATTGAGGATAACGTGATGTACAACGAGCTTCCTATCATTGATCGATATGAGTTTTGATCAACATCATGTGAATCATTATCCTTGCTTAATTTACATCCGGTTACCATGGGGTGTACCCACGGGTTTAGCATCTTCCATTTGAAACCTTTTCAACATTTCTCTTAAATATTTTCCTTGAAATGAAGATCCCATCGGACCTACAGGTGATTTAGACCAAGGAAAATTGATAGTTCTCCTATCATAGACGTTTCAAATTCAAACTCCATGGCGGAAGCAAACCATCGTACCCGATTGAGTCCTTATTATCAAGATGATGTCATCTACATAGCCCGATCTGATGAGCAAATCATTATCCTCTGTCTTAATATCACAGTTGTTGTCAGTTGTTCCTCTCTTGAACCTTGTCTTTGAGATCATTATCCGGTCTGTGATACCAGGCTCGAGGGCTTGTTTTAAACCATATAAATCTTTCTTCAACTTGCATACCTTCAGTCGGGTTTATCGGAACAATTTGAAACCACAGTTTGTTCCATATAGTCTTCTTGACTTAAGTCTCCATTGAAAAGTGACTTGACATCCATTTGGTAGACTTTAAACCTTTATGACAAGCATAAGCAAGAAACATCTTAGCTTCTAATTTTTCTACGGGCATAAATGTTTCATCAAATCAGTCCTTCTATACGAGCATAGCCTTCTGACTAACCTCACTTTGATTCGATAGCTTGTCCTTGCTCGATCATTTAACTTACTCTTAAAGATCCATTTTGAGCCAATGACGTTTTTTCCTTCTGGTCTTTGAACCATCTTCCATGTGTTGTTTTTCTCAATCGATCAAGTTCTTCATTCATTGCTTTAACCCGGTGATCATGCAATGGCTTCATTAAAATTCTTGGGTTCCGGCATGGATATGAGAGATATATGATATTGTTCGGTGGTTTGATTAGCTTTCTCGGTTTGTACCCTTTTTCTTTTTTCTCCAATTATTTGACTTGCAGATGATTCTTTTGAATGATTAAGATTTGTAGTTGACTTTTTGATTTGAAGGTAAATGCGAGTGTCGAGGAGTCTTCATCACGATTGAGTCTTTTTACGATTCTTGACTGTTCATCTTCATCTTTAGTTATTATTAATACGTAGAAGACTCATTCACCGTCGCTTCTCTTCTTGGGGATTCCTTCATCAATTTTTACATCAATACAGGTCCAACCATTTTATCGTCTCTTATTAGCATCACATCAGCGCTTCGCGTTTGTGTATATCCTAAGAAGATACCTTCATCGACCCTATCATCATATTTGCCGAGGTTCTCATCATTATTCTTTATGTAGCATTTACTCCCAAATACTCTGAAGTGTTTAATTGAGGCGAGGTTGTCAAACCATAGTTCATAAGTCTTATCGCGTGCGAGGTGGGCTTTGTTAAGCACATGGACTGCTTGTGTGTATTAGCTTCTACCGATGGATTTTTGATAGCGTGTTCTCATTCATCATTGACTGGCCATTTCTTGCACTTTGTTTTTTCCTTTCAACTTCTCCATTTTTGTTGTGGAGTTCTTGAGTAATGTATTCTTTCTTGATCCCATGCTCATCACAGAATTAGTCTCTTGACATAAACTCTCCTCCCGATTAGATCTTCGCCTTTAACCTCTTCCTGTTGTCTCCGTTAAACCTTAAATATCTTCGCGTCTCAAATGCTTGACTTTTGTGCTGAGAAAGGCAACCCATGTAATTCTGAGGTAATCATCGATAATCAGCATGATAGTTTTCTTTCCCTCTGCCTTCTTGTCCTGATGGTCCACATAAATCCATATGAACTTCTTGGTTAGTGGTTCTGTTGAAGTAAATCTCTAGGACTTAAACTGTGTCATGTTTATCTTCCCTACTTGACAGGGTTTACATCTTGAATCTTGGGGCTTTGATATTTGGGAAGATCTTCTTTGCCTCGAGGGGTTTGAGTTTGATTAAGTGATCAAAGTTTAGATGTCAAGTCTTACAATGTAACCGACTTTCATCATGTTTTCTTAGATGACATTCTTCTCTATTTTCTTTCGGCACATATACATTATTTTGTCCCTTATGCCTTTGGCCACTACTTATCCACGAGTTCTGGACTTTATCTTACAATCCTTGGGCGTGAACAACCTCGCATCCTCTATCACACATTTGACTAACTGCTTGAGAAGATTATGTTCTATCCTTTTCCTTTTATTTTCCACCGGGCATGTTTCCAAAGGGATTCTGAGTTCACGGTTACTTTCAGCAAAATTGATGAGAAACTTACCCTTTGTCTCCTGTCATGTGTTTGGAGCAACCAACGTCTATATACCAGGTTTCATTTTTCTTTAGCGAAGATAATACTAATCCACACTTGTTACTTGCCTTCTTATTCCAAAACTTGACATTTTAGCAGGGGAATTTGAATGGACGCGTTCTTTGTCGATAGTGTCCGGTTATGTCCAAAAGTTAGCTGACCAAGTGCTTAGCATTCAACCTCATTATTCAATGGGTCAAAGCTTATTGTTGCGGTGTTGCCTACTTATTAACTGTTTATTTTTCCTTGCCCTCCTTAGTAGTATGTCGAGGACTTGTTTGGCATTTTGCAATCTGTGAAGGATTATTTCCTGGTTGTATCATTCTTTGATGTGGGAAGTATTTATTCCTTTGAAATATTAATTACTTTCGATTCTAGGTCTTAGGGAACAATTTACAGCTTGTGACCGAAGTTTAGAACAATAGAAACAATAGCCATAGAAAAATTCTTTATTACTGGAAAATGGTTGTCTTCTTTGAGCAAATCGATTTCTCTCTTCTTGATGACATCTTCGGCCGGAGAGGCAACATTGTTTCTTACCGTTCTTGATTCATTCCTGGCACTTTTTTCCTTTACTCATCTTGGGTGGTGATTGTCTTCCTTTATTTCTACTGGTTTGTTAGCAGTCATTGGTTGTGCTTTTGACAAACTTGATAGGTTCTTCAATTCTGGCTTCCCCTTTGGCAGTCCCTCTTCATACCCCAAACCGGGTTTTGACTTGGAAGTTCGCTTGATTTAGAATGGTGGTTAATTCTTCTAAGGCTTTGATACTTGGCGGGGTCGATTATACAAGGCTTGAAATTTCTCCATTTCTTTCCTTGTTTCACTACTTCTTATTCTAATGATTCACATCTTGCTTCTTTTCTAATGAATGGCGTTTTAGAATCTCTTGATCTTCTTTGCCTTTTCAATTCTACTTTAGTAAAGACAAGGTCTTCATCGAGTTCTTTACTGTCTTTCTCAGTGTTTAACAATTGTCTTTGCTTTACGTTCTTGATTCTTAGTCACGTCAATCTCTTCCAATGCCTTGACCAGTTCTCCTTCCTTGTCAACCACATCTTTTTCAGCATCCTCATTACTACGTGCTTTGATTATCATAATTCTCTTTGTGCATAAGTGTGAATTCAGGTAGTTTATCTTCAATAGATGAATCATTATCCTCTTCATCGAAGGATCATCACCATTGTTTGCCACAGACTTTTCTTCTTAAGTTATTCTCTTTAAAGAAATTTACGTGTTTGTATTTCTCCTCATCGCTCGCCAAGTCTGATCCTTTTCTTTGTGAGGACATTTGTTTGCCAAATGACCTATCCTACCAAAATTAAAACATTTGAAGGTGGTTTACCTTTGTATTTGCTGGATCCCTTCTTCGGTCTCTTCACAAATTTTTGCTTCAATTTCATCGGGCTCGAGAATCCTCATTCTTATGCTTTAAATGATGCTTCTCTACGGAGATGGGTTTATCTTTAACTATTCTCATTTCATATCACGGTCGGTGTTAGAAGTTGGTCAAGCTGCAAGGTTTTCGGATCATTAAGTTATTCTATGTGAAGACCGGGTTGAACCTATCACAGGTAGAGATCTCAAAATTTTACGAACTAAAGAGGGTTCCCCAATTGTTTCACCAAGTGCCTTCGTGCGTTTACCATTTCTTCTACCTACTCGGAAGAAAGTATTTTTCCAACGGTTTCATCTTCCTTCATCTTGTTTGTTCAAACTGTATTCTATGGGTTTGAAGCTTTTAAATCCTTTACCTTCTCATTACCCTCATAGCTGATGTAGGTTTGTCCCACATTTCTTTGGGGTTCTGGAACATAACTTTCACAAAATTAACATGCGCAAGCCCACTCCAAGATAGCATTCATAGCCTTAGCATTGAGACTAGAATTCTAGTTTTCATCCTTATTAGCTAGCACAATTGGTTGTAACGATCTCTACCACATCCCGGACATGCACTTTCAAAGCCATTATGTGGGTTCTCATTCTAACTTTCGAGGAGGCAAAGTTTGTTCCATTGAGCGAGGAGGGGCCTTATTGGTTGATTTCCTTCATGGCTTGACATGTTTAAGCTCTAGGATCTGCCAGCGTAGATAAAGGGGCTCGATACCAATTGTTGGACGAAGAGGGTTGAATTAGTTGTTACTGAGATTAAAAAATTGTGCTTCTTTTTATAACTCTTTGCAGAAACAATGAATTATCAAAATAATGCAGAGAATTAAACATAGGCACATTCAACATCCAGGTCACATATAAAGAGAAACCATGAGAATGATGTTTTGAGAAACTTATGCGGGGGCAAAAACCTCTTTTTCTTTTATATGATAAGTAATGGTTACATTATTTATAGTATCATACATATGAGCACCAACTCATAGTAAGGCTACTTTCAGCTCACATAGCGCAACTTGCTTTGAGCACCAACTCTCTGTTTTCTCTAGCTCCAACTAGAAGGAAACGCAGAGCTCACTGGTTTCTCTAGCACCAACTAGAAGGAAGCAGAGCTCCACACGTGTTCAAACTTGAACCTTTGGGGACATGGATCGCCCTAGTACCTCAACCACCTGAATATAAATCTATGCTTAGCCAGAGCTTATTACGGTGATATCTTGATCGTTGACTTACGACTTATCAGCGTTACATTTGCGCCCTCGTTTCTCTTTCTGTACACTACCTTTACGCATATCACTTGGTAATGCGGTGTACAGTTTTATGCTCTTGTGCACCATCTCCATTCTGCGGTTCCTCTTACGTATTGATACGTCTTGCCTCTCCTTCTTCTTAGCATATCAATCACCTTCACCGGCTACAATCCTTGCCAACTCAATATCATGACAACAACGACCCCTTCTCCTCTGGCCCTCTATGTTTATAATATCTTACGGGGCACTTTGTACCGTACAATGTTCTCCATTCCTCACGCATCTCCAACTTAAGCAATCTTCTTACCTCTTGAGTGCTTTCTGCTTGAGATCAACATCGTAACTCTTGAGCTTACGGTAGGAAACCATCGATGGTTTGGCGGTTTCACTATTAATACGCGGTAATACGATCGATACTTGATCCAGCGGTTCGGATCAAATCGGGATTTCATATATAAGCGATTTATCGGCGTTCATAGTCTTAGTCCTTACAAATCCCGTGACCAGGTGATACAACCTTATGTCTCTCTATCGGGTTTTGGCGCTCTTGAGCTTTACCCCTTCCGGCTACACAATGGTCCATGTGACCTGAGATCACGTGACCTTGGTCTTATTACTCCATCGGGGTTTTGGCACTTACGATTGTTATAATGTTTATGTCCGCGAAGTTCTGATTTCTCGATTCGTCTTGACCCTCTGGTGACCACGGTCCGTGACCGTTACTGTTATTGCCGGTAACCTTACCCTGTCGGGGCTACGGGGATTGTGATGCCAAGATGCACAAATAAACGGGACTCTTGGTATGTTGAATCTCGATGTGCTCCTTATCTCTGACAACTGACCTCCACTACACCACCGTCCTCAGCCATTTGTTGTCGGCGGTGGCCTCCACTCATCGGTTTGTGAGACCCGCGATTGATACACAAACTCTTGTCAGCGGATCCCGATTTCCCAATGAACAAGCTGCCGATTAACGCCTTGATCTTCGACACATCCCTCCCGGATGAAGTCCAGATCCCTCAGGATTTCGAGACTTCGATGTCAAGTGACTTTGTCATTCAAATTCGATCCGCCAGATACCTCTGGCGATGTCACCGTGGTTTGACACGTGTTAGATCCTGCGATGTGTCACTTTGATTCGTGACGTACATGTGCCTAAAGTGTTGAATCTGCATGACACCTATCATTACCACGGTTGTACATGTCTAGGCGGCATTAATGCGTTGTAGGTGAGTTGGATCAGCGGTCTAGATCACATGTTGATCTGGCGGTCTAGATTCAATCGCAATTTAAATATATCGCGAAATATGGGTTTTCGTTGCATTGTGTTCTTTGCATGTTGAAATCGCGATCCGAAACTCCGATGGCGACCGATCAATGGTCCACCATCATGCTTGCTTCAGCGTTGCGATCAAAGTCAGCGAAATGGCATATCCGCGATTCGGGGTTTCGTTATTCGAATGAATTGGGCCGGTTCAAAGTCCGTCGATTCTCGTGGCTTATCTCCTCACATCTTACGCAGATCCGGCGGTAATGCGATAGCTTTGAAATTTGAATGGGGGATCGCTGATCCTTTGGATCTATTTCTTCCTTCTCCTCTACAAACTCCTATATCTTAAGTTGTGCCTTCTGCAGATCCGACGGCTGTCGGCCTTTCAGGAAATTTGAATGGGATCCAACGGTCACTGGATCTATTTCTTCCTTCTCCTCTACAAACTCCTATATCTTAAGTTGTGCCTATGCTGCGTGCGTTTTCCTCAACGTTGTTCCTCTTGAGCTTTCACGTCCGAATCCCAAGGGATTTTATCCTTCTTATCCTGCCATCTCCACTGTTGTACTTGCCATCAATGACAAGCATAAAATACTTGGTAAAAATTTTCCAACACCATGATGTTGCATTGGACATTATACCTTGTGAGCATATTATTAGATTATTTTATTATTACTTGTATCTTTCTTATGGTTTTATTGGGAAAATGGTTTTGAGCTCATGGTTTTGTATTGTAATGGAGGAGGATTATCACCTATAAAACAAGAGTTCCACTCTCATTTGAAATCACTAGATATTAATGGGAATATTGGCTATTGATCTTATTGAGTATCTACTTCTCTTCTTGTAACTTTCTAGTACTTTTTCAAGGGTTAGATAAATTTTCATAGAGGTTTCTTGGAAGAAAAAGGCTACTACAAGGCTAAAGAAGTGTGCAATGCTCCACTTGGAAGGGTTTGTTCAAGGTAATTTCTCTCACCTTCCCCTTTGATCATTAAAGTTCCTTTTTCATGCATTAAGGAAGGATGTATAGTGGATCTAACCTTTTGATTGGATAAACTTTCAGATCATCTTGTCTAGTACTGGGAAAGGTTTCTCATGGACCAATCCTCCCTTGTAGCCTGAAAGAGAAACTTCAAGCCCTAAGTATCACTTGAGGGGTGATCCCAACGATTTCTTTCAAAATTATTTCATCATAAACCCTAGGCTTCACATAAAGGTGAAGCGGTGACCCCATATGTCCTCTAAGGCACCATCCATCTTTGATGTCTTCAACCACCTAAACCTAAAAATAAAATTAATATTTTTTGTGTTTTTATTGATATTTATTGCATATCCTTCATCACTTCTTCTGTAATACATGCATAAACATAATGCCACCATTATCATTAATTTCCAGTTGCGTTGTAATTTCTTAACAATACTCCAACCCCTCATCCAATCCTTGCTCTTCCATGACTGCCTCTCCAATATCTATGATAGGAAAAACAGAAGCAATGGCATAGACCCATGATGCCAAAATTTTCAAATTTGATGGTAAGGGACCTACATTGATTGTTACTACAGGAAAAGCCAATATCCCAGGTCCTATAGAAATCCCTATGATTAAACCCACTACATTCTAAAAAGTCCCTGAATAATCTGAATTATTTTGGATTGTTCTTCCTCATTCTTATCAGTCTTTAGAGTTATTCCATGGGATTCAAATCTAGTTCTAAATATATTCATTGATGGGATACATACCTTCAATTTTGCATTGAGAAATGTCCAACAAAGTTCTTTTCTATTCTTCAAAGGAGTTGATAATAGATAACATGAAGGCAAACCCAAATCAAGTCTGAAATACCAAGATGGTTTAAATTCTCTATAAAATGTAGTGGTCTAGCTAAACCCAAACCTAGATTGTAGCATCCAAGCTCTAAGCATGGTTTCAATGAGGTGGCTTGTCCAACATTCTAAGGTTAGAAAGTTAAAGGACTAGTGTTCTTAATGACCAATTTTTTTTTGGGTCAAATTGACGAAATATGCTAGGGCCAAATTGAAAAGAAGATCATATGATTTTCACATCGTACCTTGCAAGACTTGCAATGGTTATTCCAGGCACAATAGGTTCCATTGGTAATGTTGCAGGTAGTAGAAATATTGTTGTAATGGGATCCATATACAGAAGAAGTTTCATAGAATTCAACTTCTCCCCTTCTGAAGAAATCAAAAGTCCCTAAAGCATGAACTTTAGAGCTATGGCAACAGTTGCAAAAATGCACATTATAAATCCATACAAATAAAACTCATCTTTCCCTTATCGAGATATTCCCATTCAAAACAGATGTGAAAAACATGGCACTAAGAGATGAGATCTTCATGAATTGCACATACAACCAAATTGGTTGCATTAGCACCATCTTCAGCTGGACTAATTCCATATAGCTGAATAACTAGAAAGTGGTCATGTGGGACACTGTCATAAATATTGGGAACTTAAAGTCATATTTTCTCAGTAGGTACTTGTTCAACAATAGCATGCCGATGTTTAAGAAATACCAATACCTGGTCAATGCCATATTTTGATCACCTCTCTAATGATCCTTAAGGACTATATGGGATTGGAGCCCTTGACTAGGAGATTCTCCTTATCCATGCTCCCCATTGTCATAGATCTATGCTATACTAGACATATTTGCATTTGTGAATACTAACAATTGTTTTCTTTTTATTTTGCGTCCATGAGAGATAAATTAAAGGGTATGGGGAGATATTCCATAGGATTTAATGTGTTTATCATGTGGTTCGGTTAGAGTTGTATTTTAATGGATATGGGTCGGTTTCAATACCCATGAACTCAATTTTTTGGGGATTATGAAATTATTATGTTGACGAAAGAGGGCACCCCAAGAGATGAGAAGAACCAATTCCAAGGAAAATATTATTATAATTCAACACTAAAATTTTATTTTATCCACAATCATACAAATTTTATCATCAATATATATAAATAAATTTCAGAATGAGGATGCGTAACTTATCTGTTCAAAAAATGCAAACCATACAATCGATGAAGCAAGTGATTTCCACCCAACCATAGGTAGTCCGCTATGGAAGCCACCCCCTAGCCAGGCTATGATACCACCAGGGAAAATAATTAATGCATAATACACAGGCTAGTATCCTAATTCACAAAGCAAGAATATAACATCCATTGGCACCCACAATACCTGCCCACACAACACGAGGTCTTTGTTCTCAGCTCAACAGTCCCTGAGAGGTATCCTCCCTCCAATGCTATTCAGTAAGGCATGGAAAGGTCCATTTTGATATCCCTCAACTCCAATAGATATTATATTGGTTCTTGGATTTTCCCATATTTATCATGGCTTCATTTCATGGATGTTCTATCACATGTTATAGAAACCCTCTTTTTCAGCAAGAACTCTTATTCTTCCTCTTTTTCCCCATTTCAAAAAATTAGCTTCGCTTTCTCATTTTAATTTTTCTTCTTGTTGCATGACCAAAATATGACAAGAGGGTCCTAATTCAAGTCTTCCTAGTGCCAATAATGCAGGGGAGACAACTTGCTAGTTTTTAGGAAATGATGGCTTAGATTTAGGAATTTGTTTCCTCCACTCCTCTTAACCTCTTTTTTTAAACTTTACAACTCAAATTTTGAATTGAATGAAGGTTCAAGGTAACATAAGGTAGATGTTTTTAGGTATAAACCCCCTTTATACCCCCTCACCTTTCCCCTCTCGTGGTATCATAGCCCCTATAGGCCCTTAACCTCCATTGGCCTTGGTCATTTTTTTATTAACTACAATATACAATACTTACAATATTCAAAAGGGTCAAAATAGGATATTACATATTGTTGGTTGATTTTCCATTTTATCATGTATAGCCAAAATTTTGAGGGTTTGAAGTGTTTTCTTTGTTTGCTATCAATTTATAGTCAAACCCTAAGGTTATATAATTATTTTGTAGGTCTAATCTATCATTGTGGTATCCCTAATCATCATTCCCTTGGGTCGATCCGTATTCTGGGCTAAGTCTGCAAGGGTTTCAAGGTCGAATATGAAGTGTGCATTTCCATTTCAAGAGAGACATTACAAGTATTTTCTTTTCTAAATTGTCTTTGTTGCCAGGATGTTAACCATGATCCTTCAACGATTTGAGTTTTCCTTGGATCATTTTCTTTTTAAGATCCTACTCAATACATTTCTCTAATGTCCTAATTGTAAAGTATACAACCGTCTAGAGTGGTGGTTTAAAGGGTCATATAGTGCAATGTTTTCTGACCCTATAGTCTAGTTTTCTTGAATCATTTCAATCCCACCCAAATATGCCTCAATGATCTCATTAATGTGTATTGATCCATTCCTTTTCTAATAATGAGAGTCGATTTCTAGATTAAGGGTACAGTAAGGGTTTGTGTCATTTCTATGGAAACCTTTGGGAGGGTCCATGTCACTTTAGGGCCCAATTTCTTCCCTATACTAAATACCTAAATCGACCCACTAGATCAATGCCTTATATTTTCTATCTTTGTTGTCTCTAAGAGTTGACTCCTAATATTACCATCATTTTTAGAGTCTACAGTGCTTAGACATACTGAATTGCATAGTTATATTGAGGGTGAGCTATTAATATGCATTCATGAAGTTGAATATCATAAGTAAATAGTGGATTTATGATAGATCTAAGTTTTTACTTGACTAAAGTCTTGGTATATGGATTGTAACTATTATAATTGTTTATATCTTACCTTGATTGTTGTGCTACAATAAATGGTGTATGGATGCAAGATTGGTGCCTCATTGATGTTTCATATGAGTACTTTCATTAAATGGTTAATTGTTATGCTATTTACATGGAAGTGACACCATAAGTGTACATGTGATGATCTAATATTTATAGCGTACAAATTTGGATATTGAATACCTTCATCTCTTGTTATTGGTTATTCATTGTCATTGATTATTTATGATGGATGGTTTAAAATATTCTTGAAAATGTGAAGTGAATCTTGATCATTGTACCTTTCATGTTAATAGATCATTGAATTCCTTTTGCAAACAAATCCTGAACTCACGAACACACGTCTTCTTTAGCTTACCTTGAAGACATCACTTTGAGAAGTCAACCAAAGTCAACCAAGTCCTTGTCATTGTCTGCCTTACTTGCAATGATATGATTTAGTTTGACCATATAGGGAAACCCTCCTTAGGTTAGGATCCCTAGCCTAGAAGAGTGGAATCAAGGCCACTAAGGTGAAAATAGTTGGCTTTATTGTTATATTTCCCTAGGCTCTCCCTCGCAGGGCGGGACTTTCCCTTAGTGAGAGTTTGAGTAGAAACAGGGACCCTTTGCAGAATAATCAAACCTGCTAACCATAAATATGGTGTGATATTAAAAGTGCAACAAGAAAGTAGGCATAAATAAACTTGGAAAATAATAGACTTGGGACTTATGAGAACCTAGAAAATTATTAGCCATTATTCGACAAGGCAAAATGTCTTTATAAAGATTTATAGATCTAGGGTTTTGAACATGTCAAATATAACCACCCCAAAACTATATGGATTAAATACTCAACTTACCCTTTATTCAAATAATGTATCTATTAATTATTTATTAAAGAAAAAGCTAAAAATGCCCAGAAGATATGTGCCCTGACAAAGAAGCATGTTCCTTGAAATGTGAATTGTTGTGGCACATTAGATCCTCCCTATTTAGCTCATAAAGTGTCCCCACTCTTTCTAGAAGATGAGGGAATGTTCTTTGAAACGGTTGCTCTGGAAACCAATTTTCCTAGGATGAAAGTTGTTGTTGATGCCCAACAAGATAGTAAGTATGTTGACACTTGCGAGTGGAGCAAGTGGGAGCATCCAACAAAGAATATTTTTCAAGATGAGGCTAGAAATTTAGAAGGATCTCAATAGGGTGTGAAATGGTGACATCTTCATCCAGTAAAGGAGGCTCATAAAGTTAGAGGTTGTTGCTATTGAAAACATTATGAATTCCAACTTGATATTTCAGGTCCAAATGATAGGCATTATCATTGATCTAATGAATAATAGTCAAGGTCCATATTGAAAAGTTTTTATTTTTTGATGATGTTTTCCTTTGTCCCATTGTTCATCCAATTTTAACCATGCATCATCAACAACCTGAAATTTTATGGGAACACGATGGTAATCATGAAACTCTTTATAGCGCTCTTAAGAAGCTTGTAGAGCTACGACAACTTGATCCTAAATTTTAGACAATCGATGAACAAAGGATGAAGTGTTATGTTGTTTTTTTTTTTTTTTGAAGAGTACAATGACTAAAGAGTAATAGGAAACTCATAAGGGGTGAGAGTTTGATAACCACTCTAGGCCTCATAAGGAGATAAACTAATAGAGTATGATTATAATTATGTTACAACACATGCAAGTATATGTCACATTATTTGTGTTTAGCATATTACATCCTAAGGTATGCAATAGAATATGATTAACCACCTCAATTTGGCCATTTGTTTGGGGGTGGAAGGAAATGGAGAAACTAATTTTGTATACCAACAATTTCCATGAGGTATTCCAAAAGGAGCTGGGAAAATTTTCACGATCAAATAAAATAGTAAGAGGGAGACGAAAATGTGACCAGGCATGAGTGAAAAACATTTCCATGGTGTGGGAGGAAAACATGTTCATAGTATAGGGAATAAACAAATACATTTTGGAAAAACAAAAACACAACAAAAATTCATTCATATTTATGGAAATTCATAGGTAATCCACTAAAAAAATCCATAGTGAGAGAGGCTCTGGACTGAGTGGGGATGAGAAAGTGTTGTATTTTTTATTGAGAATTGATAAAAATCAAGGGGTGATGATAAATATGTAATATAGTCTCCTTACCCAGAATATAATGATGTCATTGATTCAAATTCTAGATGAGAGCATAAAACTTCTTATCATATGTGTTATAGTTGATCTTTACCTCCAACAAGGATTCAAAATGGTAATCCACAAGGTATCCTTCTTGTTTAAGTACAACACAAATGGAAAAATCAAAAGAATCCATTTCAATCTCAAAAGGTTTTTGTAAATCAAGGAGACAAAGCATGGGATATTCACACAAACTAACCTTTAACTTCTAAAAACTATCATCTACTTCCTTAGTCCAAGAAAACATTGGTTGGTTGGAGAGATAGTGAAGAGGGCATGTGATATAAAATGAGCAATGAAGTGGTGATAGAAATTGGCACACCCTAGGAAATTCTTCAGATCAACTGCAGAATATGGAGTGGGCCAATTAGAAAAAATTCTAACTTTGGTAGGATTAGCATGAATTCCCTCATGATCTACAGAAAAAACCAAGTACTGAATGGAAGTATTCCCAAAGAATGATTGCTTGTGTTGATGATCTCATAAAAGAGAGAAAATAGTACGAACATGTTGTTAATGGTCCTCCCAATTCTCATTGAAGAACAATATATCATCAAGGAAAATTGTTAATGTTTAAGCCATTATTATAGATGTTTGCATTTCATTAGATAACAATAGCATAATCCAAGATCAATGAGAAATACACAATCACAAGAGACACGACATTTATCCTGGGAAACCCTCTAGGGGAAGAAAACCCAGCAAAACTTCCTTAATATAGATAGCCAATACAATGCCAAGAGATCTCTTATGCTAATACAAAAGGTCCTCACCTAGATATCGCCACTCTCTCTCTCCTTTGTGAGTAACAGATCATAACTTGTCTCTCAAAGTGAACAAGTGAGTGTGTGTCCAAATGTGGTGCTAGCCTCTTTATTTATACAAATTTGGCACGCGTGAAGTGTCTCTTCCTTTGGTAAGGCACGACTTCTCAAAGCTAGATTGGGTAAACCACCCTTTATTATATTTTGGGTCTCTTCACAGCTTACAATAGCTGATGGGGCCGACTTCTTATTACGCCTATTACAGTATCTTTTGACCAATCCGCCAAAGTTTGTTCCCTCAATAGCCGACATGATCAATCACAATGGGATTGATCTATGAATAATATATCAATAATGAATACTCTTCTTGGGTTACAATATTTCTTACTCACTTAACAGAAGGAATTATTCTTGTGACATCATCTTGAGAGAGAGAGAGGACAACATCCATCAACAACATCCAAGTGGGTGAGAGACCAACATCATCAATATCATCTTGGCATATCTATAAATCATAGGAAGTTTTTCTTCATCGGAAGCATCATCATTCTCAAAAGGAATACCATCATCATCTACAACAATATGTATTAGTATAAGGCTGATACATCATCATCATCCTGAGAACAAGGCTAGCTCATCATATCTGAAGAGACTGTCTTTGCATCACAACTATCAAGATGGAAGCTGAGTACTTGGTCTCAACTCATCGTCTTTATTTACATCACAGTACTTTAGCTGGAAGAAAGATCACATCATACTGCTTTATGTCACAACCATTAGGTTGGGCTTGGGATACTAGACTATTTACATCACAGCCATCCAGTCAGAAGCTCAGTGCTAGTCTCATCACATATCATCTTTCTTTACGTCTAACAGCTTGGTCAGAAGCAAGGATCGTCTCATCTTGATTTACATCTGACAACTCAGTCGGAAACGGAACATCTCTTCTTTCTTTACGTCTGATAACTCGGTCAGAAGAAAGGAACATATCATCTTGCTTTACGTCTGACAACTCGGTCAGAAACAGGAACATCTCTTCTTTCTTTACATATGACAACTCGGTCAAAAGAAAAGAACATATCGCACTTGCACTTCCATTGACAACTAGGTCAGAATCAAGGAACATCTCTTCTTTCTTTTACATCTGACAGCTCGGTCAGAAGAAAGGAACATCTCATCTTACTTTACGCCTTTACGTCTGATAGCCAAGTTGGAAGCAGGAACATCTCATCTTGCTTTACGTATGACAGCTAGGTCGAAGCAAGGAACATCTCATCTTGCTTTACGTCTAACAGCTAAGAACCAGAAGAAAGAGACATCTCATCTTGCTTTATGTATGACAATAAGGTCAGAAGCAAGGAACACATCATGTCTTGCTACGTCTGACAACTAGGTCAGAAGAAGACACATCACACACATATTTCTTTACGTCTAACAACTGGGGTCAGAAGCAAGAACACATCATCTTGATTTACGTCTAACAACTAGAGACAGAAATAGGAACACATCACATATTGATTTACATCTGACAACTAGGTTAGAAGCAAGGTATACGTCTACTTTATGTCACAACCATAAGGTTGAAAGCAGGGAATATCTCATGACAACAACTCCCCCTTTAGGGAGGGTCCTTTCGGATTATGCCAAGCTTATCTCGGAACTACTCAAACTTTACACAAGACTTGGTCAACGTCATCAACCTGTTCTTTTGTGCTAATGTACTGGAGCTTCAAAGCTCCTCTGTACTGCACATGTCACAGATGTAATGATAACGGATCTCTATGTGCTTCGACCTATCGTGGAATACAAGATTCTCTGTCATCTTTATGAAGCTCTGGTTGTCATAGAATCACGGTTGCTCTCATCTCTAAGTCAAATAGGTTGGTCAACAACTTTCGAAGCCATATAGCTTCGCAGCTAATGAAGACATCAACAATGTATTCTTCTTCCGCTATGCTAAGAGAAATACTGAATTGCTTCCTACTCTGCCATGAGATCTAGATACGTCCTGCTTTATGTCACAACCATAAGGTTGGAAGCAGGGAATATCTCATGACAACAACTACTCCCCCTTTCGAGGAAGGTCCTTTCGGACTATGCCAAGATTATCTCGGAAGTACTCAAACTTTACACAAGATAGGGGCTTGGTCAACACGTCATCAACCTGCTCATTTGTGCTAATGTACTGGAGCTTCAAAGCTCCTCTCTGTACCATGTCACAGATGTAATGATAACGGATCTCTATGTGATTCGACCTATCGTGGAATACAAGATTCTCTGTCATCTTTATGAAGCTCTGGTTGTCACATAGAATCACGGTTGCTCTCATCTCTAAGTCAAATAGGTTGGTCAACAACTTTCGAAGCCATATAGCTTCGCAGCTAGCAGAACATCAACAATGTATTCTTCTTCCGCTATGCTAAGAGAAATACTAGATTGCTTCCTACTCTGCCATGAGATCATAGATGATCCCAAACTGAAACAACATCCTGAAGTTCTTTTCATGTCAGAAACACTTCCTGCCCAATCTGCATCAGTATATCCACTCAATGTGAAATCATGATCTCCATCATAACTGAGACCATA